>JAVSBS010010300.1:0-56595 GCA_033124195.1 Coracias cyanogaster
CAGTGGAAAATTCAACACAACATCTGCTTAGTCTACCTTACCCTGGCAGAATAGACTGATCCATTCTAGTTGTCCATATTACCAACCATGATTGTAATGTCCCTTCTGAAAACTTACTACCCATATGACTATGTTTTCAGTATTGTAAAATCAATTTAGAAACTCACTGTGCATTTATGTGAAGTCTAGTCCATATAGGAGGAGCTGTTTCATCACAGCACAACAGCTTTGTTCCTTGAGATGCTTAGTTTCCTTAGGTCTTCAAGATGATACTGAACAAGTGAATCTTGTCACTAGGTAGTTGTCTTGCCCTTTCCTGGCAACTGTCAGATTTGTACTTCAGTAGCAGTCAACAGCATGTTATTGTTTCCAAGTAGAGGAAATGCCACATCTTTTTGACACTGCAAGAATGAACTTTTCTTTTTTTTACAACTTACATCACTATTTACAAGTAGCCCCTGCTGACATTCTTCACATCTTTCACATTTTTTGATGATTGATTCTAAACTCTTCTTGTCCTTATGCTGACAGATATTTTCTACATACTGAATACTAAATCTAAAATACTTTTTATGATTAGAGACAGCTACAAAGCTACAGCCTGTAGTTGTATTCTTTCTGATTTTGTAAAAAGCTGTCTGGAATTGAGAAAAAGTTGTTTTATAGTTACCACAATATTTTATGAGGTGAAAAGCCTCCAGAATTCAACATCAAGAAGTGTATACCTGCTTTAACACATATGAAGAGATAACTGCAGCAAGCATGCTGTGTCTTTAATTCTCAATATATATTCCAACAAGGATGAGAATCAACTGCTTCTTAGCAGGTTCTTAGCTGCAGAATGACATGGGAAAGTGTTTTGGGGGACATTTATTAACAAATGGATTTTGGCCTAAAACACTCTACAAGTCTTTTGAGAAGAAACAAAAAGCTAAGATTTATTTGAATAATCAAGAATTTATTTGAATTTTATTTACATTTATTTGAATAGAGTCCTTTTTTAAAAGTTACAAATTGTTTTGCTTCTGATTCTAGAGAAATTGAATCGCTGAGATTTCCCTAGAAAATAATTAACTGAGATATCTTAAGTATTTTACTTTGAGGAGCTTGGTTAATTTCTTTTCAGTTGGCAGTAATTACACCTGTTGAGTAACATTATACTGTTGGGTAACATTACACATACCCCCTATCTCATAGACCTGGTGAATCCAAAATACATGTTAGAGGTATTTATTTGCAGACTCCCACTTTCTAGTTCCTACAATGCCTCAGCCAGATCTTTCCTGGAAACCAACATAGTTCCAGTGAAGCTGCATGTGCCTTTCTGTCAACTGGTGACTCAAACTGTATTTTATTTTTATGTGTTTTAAGGCAGCTCTTGGACTGAGACTATAAATATTGCAAACGGAGTATGTAGTACTATATTCTGCGTAAACGTACATACAAATATAAAGTTAACACATTAAACTTATATGCCTCCAAAAAATCATTCTGAGGTCTCCCATCAAGTTTTCTGTTTGTTTCCACTAACAGATTAGCACAGTGGCCTTTGCTGGCAGCCACCCTCTCCCAGACAAGTGTCACCCTGTGTCACTGCCCATGCAGCAGAGCACACTCATTGCTTCTCCTGTGAGTTGGATGATGAACTGCAAATGCCATTTCAGATAAACATCCAAAAGTCCCAGATGCAAGGTTAGCCGGGGAGCAGTTGACTATACCAGTATAACCACTATAGCTTAAGTGACTGTGGGTAAAGGTGAGTGCCAGGGACCTGCAAGGAGATGAGGTTTGGGGTGTGGGTCTTTTTTTTGCAAAATCATCTTTGTTTACAATGTATCAATTTGCCTGGAAGAGGAGGCTTGTTGCATTGACTATCTAGAGAAAAATACTAGAATTAGAATTTTTAGAAAATACTATATCTAAAATATTTTTAATTGTTTGTTTAATCTTTTAAATCAAAATGAAGAAAAACTTAGGTTAAACTGCAGAGAATCAATCACATTTGTAAAATCTCAGTGATTTAAAACATCTCTGCAACAATGCCTGAAATTGTTTACTTTTCCAGCTTACTGATAAAGCCAGTCAAACAGCTATACAGAGCTGTTTTGGTTAGTTCCTAACATGTATGATCTTGCTAAAGCTGACTTGTATATTTTAGTTGCTTTTACTTTTGAAAACTTATTTGTGCTTCATTTCCAAACATCTTATTTGAATTCTTTTACATAAACCAGAAGTTTTAGTAAGCTATCTGATCTTAAAGTAAAATGCAGTTGCCTAAGTACAGTGTCTAGTGCCATTTGAGACAACCTGCTGCATGTGCTACAGTACTTACAGAAGACCTTCAGGCAAAATCATTCCTTTCTGAGGAGGTGGAGCAGCAGGAAAACCCTGAATGCTCTTGCAGTCTTGGCTTGGAGCAGACCCAGCACACAGGGAAACAACTGAGGGTTTAGCCACCTGTCTAACAAGTGCTGCTTGAAACTGTGTGAACTGACCACATTATAGGATACAGCTTCAGAGAAGGCATTACTAATATACAAATATTGAAGAGTTTTAGTATTTTCTAGGACTTTATTTTAGCAAACAATTTAAGGAAATGTAAACAGAACAAGTTTTCAGCAACTCATCCTGAAGAATTTCTAAATCATTCTCTAAATCTCCTAATAAGGCTCACCAAGCAACTTCAGCCCAAACTAAGCACACAGCACACAAAGATGCAGCCCAGCCTTTCAGTTTGGAAAGCAATTGGAAACCAGTGGCAATGAATTAAGCAGTCTTAACTTCAGACCAGACATTGCCACCCATTCCCCCCAAAATTAAGGAGAGGCATCACTTCTGACATACTGTTGTATTAAAATTCAGTATACAAAATCCCCAGCAAACAGTTTCTACATTCCGTGGAATAAACAGTAACTGAGAACAGCTATGAACTTCACAAGGAAAGTAGAGAGCTGACCTGGGGGTAGGCATGGGAGGAATTATTAATTTTGCGGTGAGAGTTAAAGCTCATTTTATTTTGTTTGCTGCAAGGTGTACAGTACATTTGCACTCCTTCTGTTGACTGACATTTAACCACAACAAATCCAAATGCTTTCCCTGTACCGTGCTGTGAGGCTCAAGCATGCTCTGTCACCTGCAAATGTCTTTTTTGCAATTTCACTTTCTGACAATTGTTAAAAGCAATTTGTAGATCACACATATTCAGCCTAAATAGATTTTTAATAGTAGGTGCTGTGTTTCTTTCCTGTTACATGTGGCTTCATGCCAAAGACCATTGTTTATTACTGAAAACAGCAGTCTTTTTGCTCCATTAGATAGTTGAATCCTGAACTGTAACTTCACAACATACATTGTTTTTTTTTTCCAGACAGCATCAGAAAAATTATTAAAACACTATACATAATTTAGAAGTGAATAATTTACTTGATATATCTAGTTGTGATCATAAAACATCTACACGTGGTTCTTCAAAAGCATTTAAGTAATGAAAAGGAAGTAGCAGTAAATCATCTTACTATAGCACCTGGATGCCCTGAGTACAAGCAGAACCTATTACAGTCAGTGGCACACACCCACATATCATAGGAGGTGATGTATGAATAAAAAAGCTCACAACTCTTATGACAAGCAAAGTTCAAAAAGGATGGCTCTTCACTAGGGTCATGTTGAAATCCTTATGATGTGACAGGTTTTGATTCTACTTTTGAGAAACCTAACCAAGATTCCATTATGTTTGGCCACAAATCTGATGTTGCCCATTGTCTTCCTTAATAACATAGTTTAGACTTGCTGATCCTGGTGGTCCTTTCCAACCATAATGATTCTATGATTCTATATTTAAGTCAACTGAAAAGGCAGGAAACTTGGTAACAGTAGTAAAAAAAAAGAAATAAAACTTTCAAATGAATTACAATGACAACATATGTTCTCATTTCTCAGCTCTGCATTCTGCACAGTGCTTTTCACATTGGAGACTATTGCATTAAAATGAAAGAATTACATGCTCCAGTAACAGAGTCCCTTGATATATTACTGAAAAAATGCAATGACTTTTCTGCTAAGCAGGAGCAGGCATCAGAACATTATAGGTGATCTTGTTGGCCAGGTATAATCTTGACATTATATGTTTAGTCACTTGCAGAGGGAAGAAACATATGAAATTCTCTGATCTGTCAGTAGTTCCTTTCCACATACATACATCCTGTTCCCTAAATGACAACTATCTCCAGAGTTCTTCGATTCTAAGTAAACTACATCTTTTCCTTTCTGCCCCAAAATACCAGTTGTCACCAAATTAATACAGCTCAGATTCTCCCTCAAGATATAAAGTCTTTGAGTATAAAACACAAAAAAAATGCAAGATGAAATAGAATATTTCCACCTTGAAACACTTCTGTTATAGTATTTTGCCCTATTAAGTAACCTTGGACATTGAAGAAAGGATCACTTATTGTGACAAGTAGGGGACCCAAGGATTCAGCATCTGCTTGCACAGGTCAATTCTATTAAAGCATTTTTTATAAGTGTGTTGTTCCAAGAGCCCAGACATCTTTATAAACACAGAGCCCTCCCAGATTATGGCACAGCATGGCATACAGGAAAGGTGGCAGCAACCAAACAGTCCAGAAAAACCTGAGGAAAGTGTTAGCAGGCAAGTAAAATGTCACCTATAAAGAATGTAAGCAGATAGTACACAAAGTTCAGATTGTCAAGAATGTTGTTGGATTTCCAGGTTAAAAGTTTTGAACCAATATAAAAGAGCAAGTGACTTGTTTTCTCTGTTATCAGGAGCAACACCCCACCCAGCCCTGGCTCTCCAGCCCCTGCAAAGTGCAAAGCACAACCCCTCCCCCCTCAGCAGGACAGAGCTCCCAGGGCCCCCAAACCTTCCCAGAAAGAGCAACAAGGGTGGCAGAAGTGCTTCTCTGCCTTGCTCAGGGAGCTCCATGATTGGTTGAGCCCTGGAGTTGGGCTACTGGTTCCCTCCACTGCACAAGAGCACGAGCAGCTGCAGCAAGGAGCCTTTGGGGAGAAATTATTTCTCCTGCTTTCATATGTGTGTGTGTAGCATATGCATGTTCGCTTCTGTTACTCCGACCTACGCTGGATAATTCTAGACCTTCATTGTAGCCAGGGACTCTTGACCAATCATGGAAGTAGAAATCCATTTTTCAAGAGTTATGAAGGCATATCTTTTAGTGGTCCTATTACGACAGTTATCTAACAATAAGTAAAAGGAAATACAAAGTAAAGATCAGCCTGGAGCAATCAGGCTGAGTCCCATGGCCAGGCTCTTGGTCCTAGATCTCTTCACAGCTGCAGCAGCTGCAGCAGCTACAAAAGCAGAGAGCAGCTTTGGGCAGGGACAAAGCAGAGCAAACTCGGCTCCCACCTTCCTGAGGGGTTTGCTCCTTGTGACCCCTTCAAGCTGCTCTTGTTTCTGTGCTCTGTCAAGCAACAGAGACATATTGATACACAAGTCCACCAAAGTCAAGGAAAAATAAATTGGGCAGGCAACCAGAAGGAGGTTAGAACCCACTAGCTATCATGAACTCCTAACAACGTTTGTGCCAGGTACTTATCATGAAAGTGAATACAGCAAAGAGCAGGTCAGCCAAAAGCTGCACAAATTATTCACATTGTCAAGCTTGGTGAGTATTGTCAATCCTTTTAAAAAGTGGTGCTAGTAGGAAACACAGTCTCTTTGTATTGAAATCCCTGTAAGTTGTTGCACTGATGAAGCAGTAAATCTGGAGAGTATAATGAATTTTGCTGCAAATTTCAAAACCTCAAAGGTAATTCTAGGAGTCTCCAGTTCAGCTTGTTCTCCAAGAAATGCAAAATAGGGAAATGTATGGATTTCAGAGAAAGGAGTGGGGCACAGAGAGATTTTATATTTGTATGCCCTAAGCTGCAGGGTTGCAGGTCACCCCTCACCTGCTGCCCAGCTCTGAGTCCTCTTAATTCTTTGCCCAGAGTTTCTAGGATTTGGACATTTTTCTCATGGCTTTGCTCAATTCTTGAGTCACATACTAAAATCTAGTACCTAGTTCTGAGATTCTTGTTTTATTCCATTCCCAGCGAATTTACTTTAGTCAATATGCAAACAGCTTGCATTTATTTTTAGGACTTTTCTAGCTGTGGTGGTTCAGTCCCTGCTGGGAGCCCAGCCAGGTGGCCGCTGCTGCTGCTCCCCCACCTCGGACAAAGGGAAAGGCAGGAGTGCTTGGGAATGCCTTTTTGAGTTGAGATAAGGAGACTTTAAAACAATGACACACAAGAAACAATCGGAGAAACAATAGCAATGACAACAGTGAGAAAAACAATGTACAAAATAAGCGATATCGTGTGGACAAACAGACGGAGCAGAGCAGACCGGCTGCACGCACATGAGTCGCACCATGGAACTGGAACTGGCCCTGGGGCATGATGTTAGCATGGTATGGAATAGCCTGACAGCACCAAATTAACCCTGTTCTGGCCAAACCAGGACACTTAAGCAGGCAGTAAAATACCTCTTTTAAGACTTTTTCATCATTCTATGAGGAGATTTGTGAGAATGCCTCAGTCACAGAACTTTATACAGTGAAGCAACATTTAGGTACTTAATATGTGGTTTAAACATGCACCCAAGAGATGATGAAATCTTCTAAGAGGTACTTATAGGTATATGAATAAATGCACAACACATTGAGTCTCATTTTGGGAACCAAGAGACATCTTCTAGGTTTTCAACATATCACTGAAGTTGAGAGATCCTTGCCTACTGGTATGGTGCTTGTTTCTAACACGATTGCTTCTGTGCTCTTTCGCTAATGAAAAGAAGGATAACTACTTGTGGTGGATTGATGTTAGCCAGATGCCAGGCAGCCAGAAAGAGTGAGACTCAGTAATGGAACAGCTGGTATCAGCAGCATCCTTTGAAGTAAGTACAGAGGTGGTCCAGGGCATGGGAAATGAGATAGGAGGTACAGGATGTCAAGAACTCCAGGGGAACAGAGAGAATCATAGCATTGTTTAGGTTGGAAAAGACCTTTAACACGATTGAGTACAACTATTTATACAGCATTACCAGGTTCACCACTAAACCATGTCCCTCAGCAGCTCATCTACATGCCTTTTAAATACCTCCAGGGATGGTACTCCATCACTTCCCTGGGCAGCCTGTTCCTGTGCCTTGCAACCCTTTTGGTGAAGATATTTTTCCTAATATCAAATCTAAACTTCCCCTGGTGCAACTTAAGATTGTCTTCTCTCGTTCTATCACTCGTTACTTGGGAAAAGAGAAAGGATCAGATACTTCTTGTCACTTCTCTCCCACTTGTCTCTGCAAAAACGTGATTAAAAAATTGCACAAGGTCATGTTTTCATCTTTGACACTTTTCCTATGATTATCCACATTGAGCAAAGGAATACTCTACAGCTCTCTGTGAAGGCCCCACACTCGCTGTAGCATCTCTAAGGTGGAGCACATTTCTCACATGTATAAATGACTAGAATATGTATCAACATTTTCTCTGTTAAATGTTTGTACACAGTTATTTTCCGAAGCTCATAAATAATCCAAATAGAGGATTCTCATGAAAAATCTCATAGAGATTTCCTGTAACATTTTGTAACCTTCTATTCCAAGACTCTGGTGTTTCTCAGGAAAAAGATTTTACCATCATTAACTGATAAGCCATTGAGCATTACTGTGACCCATTCTCTGAAATGACTGTAGCATTTTTGCAAAAGATAAAGATAATTTTGTTCAGGCAATATTGGAAGCAGACATCTAGCAAAGAAGTATTCCGAAAAAAAGCATTAAATTTTAATCATTTTAAGCAACACACTTGGGGCCTAATAATGGCAATTTTGCAACTCCCTAATTGACATCTTTAATCTGTAATAGCTCCAGATAGAAAGAAAAAAAAAAAAAGGAAAAAGAAAAAGAAAAACGATGAGCTCTCAAGTGGTCTTAAAAAGAGGAGATAGAAAAAAGAAGAACATATTGAAATTTCAATTTTCAAATACATTTTAGTGATGGTTCCCCATCCTTTATCAACAGAGTCCCCTGATCTCAAAGTAAGTATTTTTATTCACTGCTAACTTTTAGGTTATATATATAAAAGAAAAAAGAAGGATAAGAAAAAAAATGCAGAGGCTATTTTTCTTCTTCAGTATAAGAAACAATGCAAAATTCCATAAATAAATGAAAATGTTTGAATTCTGGGCACAAGAGAAGTGAGGAGAAAATGTTATGAAAGCTGCATTTTAATTTTTCCCTTCTTTATCTAGGAAGAATGTTTCAAGGTCATATGCAATTAGGAGAGCTTTGAACTCTTCTGTTGATGGATAGGAAAAAAAAGAGTTACCTCAGCAGCAGTTAGAAAAGACTGTGTAATGCTTCTAAGTTGAAGAAGGATGTATCTTGAACCACTACTCCAGATACACATCTGTGCATCTAACTACCATTTAACTCACAAAGAATGAACTGACTTACCACTACAGTATGAGAAAAGACTTCTGTTCTTCAGATGCTTCTAATCAGATCCTGAGGAAGTCATTTAGGGGGAGTGTCTAAATGTGATTAAGGCATCTCAACACCTTTGAGGGCAATAGAACCAGATATTGAAAGGTAGGTACTTTCTAGGAGTTAAGGATAAAAACTAGTCCTGAAAAGTAGAAACCTCACAGGATTCCTTTCAGCGTTGTTTGATATCAACACGTTATTATAAAATATCATGCTATGACCAGAAGGGAATAAAATATTGGAATCACACAGAGCTTTGGTAAACAAATATATTGCTACTCCTTGGTCTTCTTAAATATATCTGCTGGTATTTAAAATAATGAATACATACAAGTAGAGAAGATAATTAAACCCAACTGAAAATTGTGCTTAGTTAGGTACATAATTAATGGGGTCTTATATTAGCCCAATCTACAGCAATGACTTAAGTCCCTGATCACAACCCGTCCCAGCCCTGCCATGTGTTTCATGGAGCAGCAGGCAAAATCCTGCTCCTCAGGATCTTGCAAGCATGCAGAGCCACAGCTATGTCCATAGAGCCAACAGGAACCTGGTGGCAGCTCTGCTCATACAAGGTTTGGGCTGTCCCTGGGGGCGAAGTAGCCTCCTGGCTGCCCACGCATCTCAGAGAAGGCAAAATCCAAGGTTGCCAATAAGGGAGGTTAGGATGAGCCTTCTGCATTAAGAATAAATATGCATACATGCATATCATAGTCTGCCGCTCCTTCCTCCTCAGAGGGAGGAATCCTCACAGTCTTTCCATGCTGCAGAGTGGGGTCACTCCCATGGGACACAGTTCTCCATAAACTCCAGCGTGAGTCCTTCCCAAGGGCTACAGTTCTTCATGTACTACTGTAGAATGAATCCCTTTCAACAAGTCCTGCCAGCAAACCTCTCTTTCCACAGGTCCACATGTCCTGCTAGGAGCCTGCTCCAGTGCAGGCTTCCCACGGAGTCACAGCCTCCTTTGGGAATCCCCCTGCTCCTCTGTGGTCTGCAGGTGTATATCTGCTCCACTGTCAATCTCCATAGGCTGCACGGGGACAGCCTGCCTCACCACAGGCTGCAAGGGAATCTCTGCGCTGGTGCCTGGAGCACCTCCTTCCCCTCCTTCGTCACCGCCCTTGGTGTCGGCAGAGTTGTTGCTCTTATATATTCTCCCTCCTCTCTCCAGCTGCTATTGCACAGTTTCGTTTGTTTGTTTTTCCTCTTCTTAAATATGTTATCACAGAGGTACTACCACCGTTGCTGATGGGCTCAGCCTTGGCCAGCGGTTGGTCCATCTTGGAGGTGGCTGCCATTGTTCCGTCAGACACAGGAGAAGCTCCTAGTAGCTTCTCACAGAGGCTACCACTGTAGCCCCTCCCTACTATCAAAACCTTGCACACAAACCCAATACACTACTGCATTTTCATCAAAAGAGAAAGAGGTGAGAGGAATGTAGAGAAAATGCAGTAGTAATTAACAAGTGAAGGGAGGCTGGTGAAGAGAGACATCAAGCTTTCCCTTGGAGACAGATGTGGGTGTTTAGACTACCTGGTTAGAGTCTCATCCATCCCTACTGAATATAGAGGAGATGAGGCCATACACTGGGCTCCAAGGAGCCTGGGTCACAAAGTCCTAACATTCACACAGTGAATGACATGAGACTTGGTCTATCCTGAGAGAAGAGCATCCTGTCCCTCCTCTTTCCTGAGGATTCAGTCCCTCAACATAAGACCCATGACATCTGTAGGCCAAGCCTCTCCTCACAGACAGAGATTATTTTTAGAGTTTCACAACTTTAAGAAATTCTGTTTTGAGAATAATTTTTTTCAACTTTGATAAAACCAAGAGGTGAAAATGTTTGGTTAGTTAACTAAAATCTATAAAAAAATCAGATGCTAAAAAATGTTCTTCCTCTTACAGTATGCATATTTTTCTGAGTAAATGCTTCCTTTTTCTTTATTTCTTTTTCCTAAAGCAAATCCGGAAAACCTTTTGATTTAAAATTATTAAAGAGTATTTTTGAAGTGCAGACTAACATTCCCAATATGTGTTTTTAACCTCTTTTGTAAATACATTTTTAGTACAAAGTCTTTTGGGAACAAATAAAGTCTTTTAGGTCTATAAAAATCAAGAAATCACTACTACAATATTATAAATTTTTGTTCATACCGTTTGGCATATATTAAAGTCATCCATTTTGCATCTTAGGAGCAGAGCTTTTTGCTTGTCTACATGGAGAACCAAACCGAGTTAGGTAATGCTGTTATGTAAATACAAATTTATACTCTTAGGTCTCTCTCTTTTTTTCTAAGCGTGAGTGCTAAAGTTTAACTAGGGACATAGTAGATCCTAATTTATGCATGTTGCCTTTTCTTGAGTTTCATTGAGATAAGCTTCCTGGAGCAGATTTTCCATGAAATTCATTCTTCATTGTGTAAGACCATTAAAAAAATAAATAAATAAATTGAAATATCTGCTGTCCAGCGTATCTGCTCAAAGAGGCCACTAGAACCCCACTGGTAGAGAAATACACTAGTTAGGATCAGGTTTGTCAGTTTGAAGCATTGTGTTAACAAGGTATGAAAGCGGTGCAGTGAATGCAAAACGTCACGATGATAAGCAGAATAATGAAGTCACCGAGTTAACTCAGTTTCACATTTTGTTATGTATTTTCTCCTTCTATTATGAGACAGAGGAACAGAATTTCCTCAGCTGTCTGTTCCACTGCAGTTATATCGTAGCCAACCCACAGTAAGAGCATCTAATCCACGTCTTTCAAAGCAATTAGCCATATGGTCATATGCTGGTTTATCCTGACATTCATTTCTTTATTTGATTGTGACTTGTTAGTCATTTCCAAAAGAAAGAGCAGAAACTGATAATTTCTGATAATTACTATCTTACTAATTACCACACTTATTCTCTAGAGTACATTCCCTTTTTGCTTTCAGCATAAAGATTAGCATTTTAACTGTATGCTTCATTTTAAGTTCAGACATGAAGATTTCCGATCAGGTACCTCAGGCAGAAAAATAAGGAAAACAGCAAGGTTCCAAATATAAAGATGAGGTTTAACTCTGACAGGTCTCCAGTAGTTGAAATTAAGCATGAGAAATATACTTTCAGTATCTGAGCACACTTGTGGTTGGGTATTTGCATAAGGTTTTATGGTCAGTTTGCCTAGGGATTTCTTCAGCAAGTTCCTACAATTTCAGGGGTGTTTCCATAAAGGCTTGCCCAACATGATGGAGTTTTACCCCACAAAAAATTCCATTTACGAACCACAATGTTTCCAGCCTTACTGAGGGAAGATCCTGTTCATATGTGTAATGTCCTACACAGAGCCTCCAAGAGATCAGGATCTGAGTACAGCAGCATGTGACTCCCTTAGGAAGTCAAAATAATATATTATTAAGTCACTGACTAGCGTTGATTAACAGATCAAGTAAATAAATCTGTGAACTTCTGAAATGGTTTACATTTATTTTTTTCCATCAACATTCTGAGTCCTTATTTTCCTTTCAATATCTGCTTAGATAAATTTTAGAAGATGATAGAAAATTAGATTTTATAGAAAATACAGAAAGTCTTTGATGACAAAAAATATAAAATTATTACAGATTGTAACAAAAGAGAAGTTTAGTACTTAACATTAAATCCATTTTCAAGCCCCTTATAGATCTGGTCACTTGTAGTTGTATATATTAATCACAGATTAAGAAAAGTAATTTGTAAAGAAATGGCTTCTTAGGAGGCACAAGATAACATATAGCCACCATCTAAAATTTATGCAGATATTTAATCAATGCAATAGAAAAGCTTATGTTCTGTTACATGTTCCCTCAAGCAAGAATGTAACCCTGGTATAACAAAAACCAACTGCCACGCTGCAAATATCCTAATTTTCCCTGTCACTTCCATCTATCACTTATGTTGTGCCAAACAGAAATAGTCACCTTCTTTCTTCATCAATTTGCAATTACGAAGTGACAGATAAAGGCTAAAGAGTAAGATCACAGGGTATATTTATGTAGAGTGTATCACCAAATGTTTAATAATACTGGCACAAGGGAAAATGCTGATTTTAAAATATATTTTATGAGTACTGAATTTCATTAATTAAATCACTTTGAAAAGTAGTAGTTGATCAATGATGTAAGTATGGTCAATTCATAGCAATGCTGCTTTTGTATAACCATGTTTTATACAAATTTTAATAAAAAAACAGCATATATACATAATTTTTTATGTTAAGAGAAATCATTGTGCAATAGACCTAGCTATAACATTCTCAAAATAATTGTTGGCATTGAAACAGTATATTTCACAGTCAGTGATGAGTTTCTAAAGTTACTGTGCCACCTTTTCATATTTCAGTACAAAATTAGAAGTTTCTTAATTTGAGATAAATTTTCAGTTGGAAAATAGAACAATATTGATGGATTTTGAAATAAACATTAATCACAAGATGTTCTCCACAAGGCCAGATTTTCTGATACATTAGGCTCAGAACTAAGGCAGTGGTTAAAATCGGGACCACAGAAGAGCAAGCAGGCCCACAGTCTCTTATCTACAGTATGCACTTGAAGTCTTTCCAAGACTGTTCTGCTCTTTCTTTCCTGTGTCCATTTAGCTAAAGCAGCCACTTACAAAGGGTTTAAGATATTCTCAGTCTCTCAGTGGGGTGTTGTGACTCCTGCTACAGTATGATAGAAAAAAATATATAACATTTTAACAATCAGTGGCACTGTAATATTACTGTCATGTCATCAAATTAAAGAAATTAATTTTCTTTGAGAGAGGTGATACAAGCAAATAGTTATACAAAATGAATGCTTTGAATCAACCCACAGCAGTTTAAATGTGCACTATTTAAATATCTGTTTTTAAATTCTATATCCTTCTCAGGCTTCTAAAAGACCATTCATTGAATCAATTAGCTGTGGAAAAACAAATATCCTCTAAATAATGCAAAATACCAAAGGCACAGTGAATCATTCTCTTTATAAGAAGCAAGATTGATTTTGCCTTTGATTATCCTTACTACACAGAAATACTTTTTCCAATTAAGGTTAAAAAGTTAATGTTATAGAGTCAACAACTTGACAAAATATCACATTAATCAGGAAGTATAAACTCATTGGAATTCCACATATAATGCTGAAGGAGCTATTTCTGGAATGTCAGACAAGTACTGAGATACAGAGACATGTTCTGGAGCACTGATTAGCAAGGCCTTTTGAATGGTAACATGTTGATCGTACCATTAACATATTGTTAAACATGGTACTAAAATACTCAGTTTCTCGGCTGGTTTTTTACAGGAACAATTAAGAGCCTAAACAGTGGAAATGATTTCTAAAAAATGTTATACTCCGTAAAGTATTTTCTTTAAAGGTAGCTGAATATATATGTGTAAGAATGCTACCAGTATCAGCTCTTAAATATAAAGATATGCTTCATCTCTTGGCACTCAGTGCTGCAGGAACCTTGCTGTGCTAGCTGCTGGAAGTATTATCACCACTTTGACCATAATACGGAGGTGAAGTTAATAAACCTAGTTGGACCTTGCTGTGACTGGATCTGAATCAGTTTGGGCTCTTAGGTTGGCCAAAATGAGTACAGGAGCTCGCAGCAGCTCCTGTTTCCTGGAAGGACTCAGAAACAGGTAGCAAGTGGCAAATAAAGAGGAAGGAAAAAATGGCATCAGTCTGTGTGGCTTCTTCACCTATATCCTTGGTTTGGTGACCAGTCCCCATTGGAGCTGTTGGTGCTCTATACCTCTGACAAACAGACCACAGATGTCTTAAATTACTTGTAAATGCTTAATATCAGAATGGTCCCATAGTTGTGATCTTATGTTCCAGGCTGGGGGTAGCACACAGTTTTCTAGACAGCAGAACTATAAAACAGATGAGCTATTACAAAAGCAACCTGCCAAGAAAATTTGCTTCATTTGAGATTCAATTGTTGGCTTTCATCAAAGTGATGGACATTTTCAAAAGACTATGGTAACTTCAGGGTGTTATGTCTGCTGTGCATTCCCACACATCAAAGTCAAAATAAGATGCTGGAGTAATGTTTGAATAACGTGTTGTCAGGTCTATAGGATTATGATAGCATAATGATGAGTGAGACAGCAAAATATGAACGGACAGATAACATTGACTATAATGAAGGAAGGTATAAAAAAATGAATATTAAGAAAGGACAGTTTCATAAAAATGAAACAATTGCTTGATAATTTTGTTAATGGACAGGTACTAGCATTCTGCTCTTGGTTTTATACTGATAATAGTGAAAGAAATGAAATAAGTCATAGAGAGAAAAAATAATGATAAAACTTGTTTTTCAGGCAAAGTAATAACTCAGAACACTATTAAGAATATGGTTGTTATTATTTTTCTAATTTTTCTACCCTGTACAACAGATATACATATTCTCCCACTGTAAAACCAGTCATAAAATAGTATAATGAAAAGAAAAATTATGGTCATTGTTTTTACTTTGAAAATCTCTTTCCTTTATCCCAGAGTGTAGCTACACAAGGACAATTCATAATTTGGCCTCTGGCAGTGAGATACTCAAAAGGAATAAATAGAAGCATCTAATGTTGCCTGCAATAGTAATAGTCTTGCTAAGAACATCTCTGAGAAAGACAATGATGAAATCACAACTTCATTTGAGACAGTATTTGAAGTGCTGTCTACACTCCTGTCACTCTTACTGCAGATTTCAGCATGCACTGCATTCCCATATCAGATCTTCAAACTACTGAGCTAAACTCTGCTCACTTCTACCTAAGCAGACCTTTTAAAATCAGTGGGATTATATAAATTTAACTGAACTAATCTGGATAGTAAACCAAAGATTAATAGAACCATTTTGCATTCTATTAATCAGGACCCTGCCTGATATGAATTTTAACATTAGAAAAAGATCATATCATGTGATAGTAAAACTCTTAATTCTGAGGAAATTACCTGTGAAGAGCTCAGAACAGCTTCTCAGAGACAGAAGAAAGCCATTAGACAAAGAAAGGTGGAGGTGGGGTGAGGTGGGGCAAGGGAAGGCGTAAAGGAAAAGGGAAAAAAACCTGCAAACCTCTTTGAAGGAAGTAGAAAAAATTGAAAAAACTGATATAATTTATCCAGAAGAAGGGGCAAACACACATACAAACTATGATGAAATTTTCTTATGAAAGAAATATTAGTAATTTGAACAACTGTTTTGCTGGTCACATCACAAAGAACAAATTTAAGATAGAGAATAAAAAATGTCATCAAAAACATGTTTGAAGAATGACAAATGTTCTTTATTTTCTCATCTCTTTACTGACATTTACACAGTAAACATTTCTGAAATGTGGCTTCCATATTTTCATGGTAATGAGAAAGCCATAATAGTAGGGACAGAGGGATCTTATGCATTTCTTGTAGCTTCAGAAAGTCTACTGGGTACAATTGCAGAATGTGGAATGGGGAGGATCTTCCTTTATAGCTAGATAGGCACTTATTAAGGCACAAGTCGTTCTAAATATCGGAGACATCAACTTTAGTAAACTGAATGCTGCAGTGTATTTTTCTGTATGCCCTTCATTAGCTGTAGAAGCCTTGAGTGACCAGCTCAGAATAGATATCTATATTTAGTTAGCTGAATCCCATGGGAAGTGTCCTGGAGATGAACTGAATATCAGTGAATTCCTTTATGAAATAACCAGATTTTCCAGATTGTTTACTGAGATACCATCTTTCACTGTCAATCAAGAAACAGTATGATTAGTCTGATAGTACTAATATATTTAGTAGTACCGTTCTCCTTTGAGTAAACCTGTTGTTCCAGTCAATGCTGTCTTTTGTACAAGAGATATCAGAAGCAGAACTTGGAAAGTCATCTAGAAAAACACTGCACTTAGGGGTGTGGATGATCTGAGTTCTCTGAATATGCAGATAACATTAAATGCTGCAAAGAATTGGAAATTAAGTAATATAATCCCAGTTGCAGAGGGCAAGGAGAGTCAGAGACATGAGATGACATCTCTGGGGAAGCAGATCAGGATTCTTCAAGCTGGAGAAGCTTTATAAAACCAAAAGTGTCATGGAGAGAGCAAATAGGGAAGAATAGTATTTTCTCTCCCAATGCAGTAAACAGGATACATCAACTTGAAGGTGATAGGTTGAGACCAAACTAAATACACTTAAGATGAGCTATGAAATTACTTGTTAGTATTTGTAGAGAATAAGTATTAAAAAATGAGTGTACAAATTCACAATGGTACTGTCCAGTGGTGGTTATTAAATAGAAAGGTTGCACCAGGAAGTTCCTTAGTCACAACTGTTGGGAGCTAGAAGAACACCTGGAAAAGGACATGGTTTTGTCATCCACATCTGAACTTCTCTCCAGACATCTGGCAAAATACTGGGCTAAAATATCTTTGGCCATATGTTGTGCAGCAACGTCTTACATGGTAAGAATTTTTTAAATAAATTTGTTGAGTAATCGACTCAGTATACTTGGTATAAAAGACACATGTACAATTGAATGAGAAATAGCTTCAAAAACACTTACTGACTTCATTAATATTTATAATAGTATTTCATGTTATCGTATCCTGATGCTTAGCTTGAGATTTCAAACTAATCCATTGTCACGGTCTGGCACAGTAACAGATGTCTGTGATCTGCCTCCTCTAGGGGGGACCGAGGGCAAAACGAAACACTTCCTTACCACGCTCACAGGCAGTTGCCAAGACCAGCAATTATTCAACAAGTTTATTACCAGATACACTGAACCAAAACCGTGTCTACACTACAGAAACACTATGGTACCAGGAGATACCATGCTTACCCACTCACTTCCCCCTCCCTTCCTCCTTCTGGTCCTGGCAGTCCCAAAGAGGATTAGAAATAACGGAGGAAATAGGGCAGGATAAAGATCCCAATTATATTAAAAATATAACTTTTATGTGTGGGTGGTGTGATGTGTGTGTGTGTTTCACATTTCTTTACCCTTTTGGCGTTCCTTGTCGGCAGTAGCCCTGTGGTTGTGGGGGGGGAGGCGCCCTAGCTGGCATGCCCTTCTGTCCCAGTATCAGAAGTAGTATCTGACTGGCAGCTGACACGGCAGAAAATGTCCACGTCAAGGCGGATAGGCGACAGACAATGAGTTCTGCACTCCGCGCTCCACCGCTGGCGACCTGCCCCCTCGCTTCCAGTTCTGGTGTGGCCACGATGGGCCTTACGGGAGCTGTAGTCAGGCGGGGGTCCCAGCTTCGCGGGCATGCGCGGATGCCTCCAGCTGCAGAGATGGTCTCCCACCACTGCTCAGTTCTTTCTTCGCTGGCCTAACAAGACACCTCATTAATATGGGTGGGGGTCCGTCTCCCACATCCATACATCCACTGTTTAATCTAATTGTTCCTTTTTATTTCATTAGCAGCAAATGCTTTCTGTTTTTTTCCTAATGTACACTGTTAATATTTATTTGCTTTTATGAGGTCCTAACCCTCTGTATAGAAAATAACAAAACATTTAGCTAACTCTCTCAAAAGAATAACTGTTTCTATTTGCATGCCTGCTATTGTAGAAAGCTTCGGCATGATTATTTCTCTTTTTAAAATTTTTCTTCACATTTTGCATTGCAAGACAGGTTCTAAGCTGTGCATTAATAACTAGACCCAGATTAGGAAACTCATTACTAGTATCAGATGGGTTTTATGAAAGTGAGATGTCAAAATAAATCAAATGAATGGAATATATATATTTATACTGTACCCCATTGCATGGTACTGGTATTAATAATCATGCTGTTATTAGTCTGTACTCATCAGGAGCTGCGACATGATTGTTTCTGCCATGCAACATTTGAAAATGGGTTGATGTAGACCATGCCTGATGCATGGTTTGTTGCTCTCTGCAGACTAAACTAGCACTCCATATCACTGTGACTCCTACTACCCAACTGTGTCTGGGGACTTCTGCACTATGCCACAATGTGCCATGTTGATAGATCCAGAACAACTTGCTTCTGTCTTTCATAGTAAGTAAATATTAGAGCCAGAATCTGAACACAAGCAGCCCTGGCTCCCTGCTACTATTAGATCACAGTTCTGAATGGATTAAATAGCGTGTGTTAACACATTTCAGCTCAGCTGCTTTACTTTGAATGCTCAGATTTTTCATTAAAAAAATCTAATCCTGGAGTTTCTCTATGTATTCATTTAAATTTTGTAAATAGCAAAGAAAATGTAAAAGCTGTACATTCCTTGCTTAGTTGCAACTGACAGCTGCAAGAAGGACAAACTATTCAGGAAGAAGAAGAAAAAAGCTTAAAACGATAGTTAAATCAATTATGTTTTCCAATAACCCCCTCAACCACTACCACACCTGCTTTCCATCTATCCTTATTAACAAGTGTAATGCAAGAGATTAAAAACTAGAGACTTTCAGAATCCAAATACTCATTACCAGCTGTTATGTGCAGATGTCAAAAAATAGGACTTTCAGGTGGGTTACCTGAACCACAAACAACCTGCAAAATCCTGGGTCAGGTATTTTATCTCCTCATATAAAACTAATTGAAAAGAAGGTCTGTTTGGAACAAAAATATCAGACCTGATGTTGGTGATATTTGTCTGTTTGGAACAAAAATATCAGGCCTGAGGAAATGGACACTAGAAAAAAGAGGTGGACTTGGGAAGAGAATGTATGTCTTCATGATATGTATGAACTTTCCTTTTTAAAGTTTTACACTCCTATCCCATCCCAAGAGAAGCCATCATCTTGTGGTCCATACTGTGCAATTTTAAAATTAGCAAACAGGTGTTAAAACTGGTATTTGACAGCTATAGCAATGACATGCATTGTCTTCACAGCTGCGATAACTGGCAGCCATTGTTATCATAAGAAGTGCTGGCAATTGAAAGAATAATTTGCATTATTTTGCAATTGCATAGAAATTACTATTCTGCAGCCACCGCACCCATCAGTCAGCTCCCTAGGCAGAGTATTCAGTATCTTTTGTATCAGTGGAGACAGTAGTCCATTTATCTTGCAAACTGGCACTCAACACCAACTTGTTACTTAGTGGATTAGGTAAATGTGTGAACATAATCTCTGCAGCTTCAAGAGTTGTGAGATCTTTAGGCTATTGTAGTTAACAATGGAATGAGACTGGAACATCCACTGTAACCTTTTTCTCCAGCCTTGAAAGAGAATGGTCTCCTGATTACCGCTTTTCAGTATAAGGCTCAAAGCTGAATTTTCAGCTGAAACTGAGAATTTCCAAATCTCTGTTCTTAGACTTAGACACTGAAGCTCAGATCCACATCCAAAAGTAAAGGGGTTGTAATGCTGGCATCAAAGCAAACTTCCTATTTAGAGGCACAGTTAATACAGGCACAAAATTGCCCCTGGGGGCAAGGATTAGGAACTCTCTTGAATCCTTTCTGCTTTCTCATTCATTCTATCATTAGTGGCTTGCCATGCATTACAAAAGACTACTTTTGGACCCTAGAATCTCCTCCTTTCTTTCAAAGAGCTCTCACAAGAATTTAATGCACATTTTCTGCCCTAGACTTCAGTTCCAGGACAAAATCAAGATTTTCCTTACAAAACAAAAGGATTTATTACTAATAGTACCAAAAGTATTGATGGTCCTTCTGCTCCAATGTTCCTGGAAAGACAAATATGAGTTCTGAATATTGCTTTGTCAAATTTACAGGATCACAGAAGATGATTTTCTAGCCTCTATTTTTACTAATATGGCAGACTAAATAGTAAATTTCTTATGATTATATATGAAATTAACCATCAGAAAGTGTTAGAATACAGTTCTAATTAAAAACTAAGTATTTTTAAAATGAAATTTGTAAATCAAACTGTTTGCTTACTTTTATGTTCAAATATATCCTAATAAGCAATGTATTTCCACTGCAAATTTACCATAAATCACTTCCTGGAATTATTTATATTTTTGGAATACACAGCTCCAGTCCATAAATATTATGTTTAGATTGATTTATTTTAGTATTTATACACAGTCTGTTCTTCAAGCTTCCGGGCTTTTAATTAATCTGGATTTGGGGCATAAATTCTTCATGCCTAGATTAATACCAAGCAGGTTTTATTTAATTAAAGAGACAGACTGGTGAGAGACATTTTAATCAAAAATTTCATATGCATACAGTACATCTGTATTTTTTAATACAAGCTTAGGCACATTAAAGCAAGATTTATTCTTTCTCAGCTGTTTTCCTTTTTGAAATATGCCATATTTCTGGTTGATGTGAGGAGTTACCTTCATGTACTCATTCCATCCCATGCCTCCTCTCTCCTTGGAACAGCGGAGCAAGAAAATAAGATTAAGTGACAGGAACAAACAGAAAAAACAAGGACAAAATTAAAATAATCACATGCTGAGAAGCAGCTTGTTAGATATTCCTGAATTTTCTAAAAGTAAAAAAGAATGGTAAAAGAGCCATTTTTTGAGGATTAAAGTTATTCCAGGAAAATACAGACACTTCCTTTGGTTAATAGGAAAGAAATGGAAAAACCCAGGATTTCAAGTATCATATGGTCATATCTTCATAGCCTTTTCAGATATGCAGTTAAGAGGTTAATCTTAAAGCGGTATATATTAGGTTTTTTTATGGAAAAAAAATATTTCACACAGGAATAAGCATTTGGCTGAAGTTTTGCCTCTGTCCACATTGTGTTTATATATGGTTATCAGCGTAATATCATCTTAGGAATTTTTTTATTTTTCAGCAAATTTATTTGACTCAACTATCTCTATCCATGTTTAGGGTTTTTTAGTATCTGCAATACGACAAAACAGTACTTTTTAAAATAGAAAGGATAGTCTTTACAGCTCATAGTGCAGATATAGTCCTCTCATTCTTCACAGAGCTGGAATCACAGTTAAGAATCATCAGCACTGTAGTTAGAGTGAGATTACGGTATTTTGGGAGCGGTAAAATCAGTTCAAATGAATAGCAAGTAAGAAAAATTAGAATCTTTGAAACAAACTAGAATAGACAGCCTACATAGTTCACATGCAATATCTCTAAAATTAAATGACATATTAATGATGCTTTGTTGCCCCCTTTTAAAGCTTTTTTTTAAAAAAACAATTTTCTGTGCAAGTATGTATGTGTATACAGGTTCAACATATACTATTGTGTAAATGGATTTTGTCCCTCTTAGTGCAGAGGAAGGATGGCAGTCATGTGCAGCCCCTCTAAGCAAGGAGATCATGCCTGCCCGACAGGCAACCAGGAATGCTCAGAGGAGCTTCAAGAGCAAGTTTCTTGATAAAGCAAACACTGTAAAGGAGATTGACTGCACTTGGCTGCAGGTGTTTGTAATGCAGTCATGCAAAGCTGAAGTCGTTCTGGGTTTGGGGTGTTTGGGGTAACCAAAGTAATATACTTTTGTTACCTATTTTAGCTTGAAGAAAATTCTATTAACATTGCTTTGAACTACACTGACAAGAAAGAGAGCAAACAGTGGTGGCTACTCAAATGTTTATGTCTTCATATTAATCAGAGTGATCCTCTCTGGAATAGTATTGTCCATGTCTGCTGGCCTGCAGCCTATCCAGGTCTGGAAGGGAGGAGTATGAGCTTCTTGGCAAAAAGGCAGTGACCCAACACCCCCTTCAAAGGTGATGGGAAACCTTGAGGAGAGGGTGGAGGTATCATGCAATGTACAAAGAGACTGAGACATAATGGCTAAGATTTGTCTCTCCCTGCCCCTACTTTTGCCTTTCTTGCTTTCTAAATTTATGCTATGTTCTAGTTTAACATTTCATATTTTTTATAAAACCTAGATTTAGCATTTTGTCATCTCCCACAATATTTGTTCACATTCACAATATTTGCAGTAAAGCATCTTATTTCAAAGGACTGGCTACTAAATCTTCTACTGACAGATACTGTTATAATTATGGAAAGCTTTGAGTAGACAGTTTTCTTCTAGAGGAGAAGGTTTAAGTTTTACAAACTCAGTCAGGTACAAAAGCTAACAGTTTATGATGGTTTATTTGCAAACCAATTCATATCTTAGTTAATGGCCAACTTCTTTTTTTTGAACTTTTCTGAACATTTTTTTCCCCTGAACTCACTGTTTTTAGAGCAGAAAATTACCTCAGAGGAGGATGCTTTAAATCTACACCTAAAATACTCATCCTATATTTCCTTTATAAACAAGATGATTAAACAAGATGAATAACTGGTTTTCTGAAAGTCCTATCTTGGTGCTTATCTTAAAAAAGACCATAAAAACTAGCTAAGTTTTTTATACCCAACTTCTCAAGACTAATGCAAGAGTTAATGGAATCCATCTCTAAAAGCCTTGGAGTTGATTTTAAAAAAAAAACAACTAAAACCACAAGGGGTTTTTGTTTGGTTTTGCTTGTTTGTTATGAAAAGGAAACACCTCCGCAGTGTATGATTACAAGAAGTAAAATGTGACCAGAGGTATCCAACCTGCAGCCTGGGTTTTCTTGGAGGTTGATAATGCACTTCCAAGAGGTTTACAGAAGTTAACTGAGAAGAGCAGTTCACAATACATGATATGTAAAACACAAAGAAGAGGAAGGTTACAAATAGAAGAAAAAAAAACTGACTGAAAACCACTGACCTGGATACAATAGGTAACAGATAAAACCATCTGCAAACTCACAGTCCTCTTTTTAATAACAATCAGACATCATTAGTTAAATTAAAAATAAATGCAGGATTAACATATCAAGCATTCAAACACAGTTCACATGTGGTCTTTAGATAAAATAGATTAGGCCAGTGGTTAAAAGATGAGAATTAGCAATGATTTTTGCTCTTTGTTGAGTTTGGATGGCTGAGGGCAGATGTGGAAAGTTTTGTCTGCCTTCACAAATCCTTTCAGGGGTCACCACATTTTTCAGTGTAATATTCCTAAGCAATATTCTTGCCAAGACTTCTGTGTGTTCAAGTTGTGCAGTGAACTGGTTTTAGAGAAAATACCCACAGATCTGCTCTCTCTCCCTCTCCCTGACATACTCTCAAACACTGATTTACTGTGTTTCGCTACTGTCTGGTCGGTATTCCCCTTTTCTCAACTGAGAACTGCTTTGAGGTTTTGCTTCATGTTTTACAGCATCTCATACATGGACAGCACTCGTAGATATTACGGTGAAATAAAATAGTGTGTTCACAACAGTGAGATGAACCACCTGAGCCAAACAGCACAACCAACACAGAGAGGATGCTGGTTGTCACTGATATTTTCTGTCTGCTCTTTCCTCTTCATGTGTAAGTCTTGGTTCACTTCTGCAGACATCTTCTGCAAGATCTGTGCCTATAAATTGGTTGTAGGACAGGTCTTCACGAATATCTCTACCTATAAGGCAAAGGCCAACACCAGACAAGATATGAATGAAATATATGCTGTATATGTTGTGTAATACTAAGTTCCTCTGACCATCATTCAGAAGAGCTCTGTGCAGGACATGCTCTCCCTCTTTTCAGTGAAAGCTAGCAATATTTAGTAGAAATAGTTGAACACCTTCAGCAACAAATGGTCCATGCTTTCCTTGAAGTTGTCAATGATTCACAAAGACAGCTGTGTGTTTGTTGCACCTCCAGTTTGCTGCACCTCTAGTTTGTGTTTAAACTAGAATTAACAACGCTTGTTTGTTTGTTTAGGGCTGTTTTTAATCACATCTGGTCAGAAATCCTATGATGCATTTTTTGGCTTTTCAGAAAGACAGGACTCTTGATTTTGAAAAAATACCTTAAATGAGATGGATGGCAAAGGAATCTGAATCTATACTCTTCTACACAGCTTCACTCAAGCTTTTGTAAGGCATACATTTTACACATCCTGATAAAGAAGTAACCACTCCTATAAACCAATGGAGGAGAAACTATTCTGATGGTTCATGTTGAGCCTAAAAGCACAATTAAAGAGTTTATTTTTTAAAAAGTTGGAAAATACCTTGTGTATCCTAAATGTACTATAGTAATGAGAATCTAATTTACCAAAAGGAAAAATTGTTACAAGTGTCACATGGATTTTTTTCTCATTTCTTTCTGAGAATATCACGTTAAAAAAAAATCCTCTATGACTGAATAGAACTGATTTATTTTAATAAATATTTCAGTGTAGACTGGGTTTTTTTTTTATAAGTACAACTCATATTATATACTGTAATTCATTTGGGGTGGATTAGTTGCCAAATATACAACAAATACAGGCAGTTCTGTCCTGGTACTTTGTTGAGGACAAGAATGAGAATTGATTTGGCTTTTAAAATAACATGGCTAAACATTCTGCGAAGTGGAAATACAACAATGCTCAGGAGGAGCTTTCCATCAAACAGTTCAGTCCCTATCTCCATTGAACTTAATGGAATTCTCTGTGAAATTAGACCCAAGTTTTGTACAAGCTTCATGGACTCTACACAGATTTTGAGCAGAATTTGTTATTATACTCACTTTAAACCACACCATTCAGACTGTTATTGTTAGAAAGGCAAGTGGTGCCATTGAGACTGTTGAGGTTCAGATCAGGTTAAGCAATGAAGATGACAGCAAGTGTTACTTTTAACCTTCATACCACCATCATAATCCAAAGTTCTCCCAGAGTGTCCCAAGAAGCAGCAAAACGTACAGCTATCAGGTATTGTACTTCCTTCACAACTATGTCTCTGGAATTTCAAAGACCTTAAAGATCATTATATACTAGTGCAAGGTGTCAGAAAATGGTGGGATTTTGCTTAGATCAGGAAAAAATGCAAATTTTTCCAATGAGTAGGAAATTGCATACTAATCTCGTTTTGATTGCTGGAAACATCTTTTGAATAACATAACTTTCCTGATATAAACCAGAAAGGTAATATAAAATGCAACAATCTACAAGGCTGTCTTTATGCATATGATGTTTTATCCCTATTTATCAGATTAACATTGGAGTGTATTGATCGTATGGACAGAGAAAATGGTTGCAATGTTCCAAATATCAGAGTAAGACTTCCTGTGTGGAATGGAATTTTGAATTTCATTAATTACTTTATTACCACAAATTGTTGGAAGAAACATGTGTTCTTGGATGTTAATTAATAGCTCATTATTATTATACAAATTAACTTGGCAGCTCTATGTACCGTATATTTGCAGAATAATGAATTACATTAAAGGGAAGCCAAGATGGCAAACATTGAAGTGAATGCATCTATTATCTGCTCCTTATAAATGCATAAGCCTTTCCTAGGGCGTTAAACAGAAATCCTAATAAGAGGCACACTAGAGTCAAAAGAAAAGAAGAAAAGATTATGGAAAAAGATAAAGAGCAATTCACATACAGCTTAAAGTACTGAGCATTGCACCAAGAAGCAATAGGTACCATTTCAGTCCCACAGGCATTTGCTTTTAAATGGGTTGTCATAAAATTCTTTTTCCCTTCCCTTCCTTTCCCTTCCCTTCCCTTCCCTTCCCATCCCTTCCCTTCCCTTCCCTTCCCTTCCCTTCCCTTCCCTTCCCTTCCCTTGGTTATTCACTTGGCAAAGAATAAACAACATGTTCATGAAGTAAATAAACTCTCCAAAAGCTCCTGACTTTTTTCTGTAAAGTTCAATTTGAAGTCAAACAGATCTAGTAACTCAGAGACTTTCCAGGTACATCTTAACACCAGTCATGCAATTTGCTGGGGTTTTTTTGTACTGAAATTGCAGTATCAAAATCTAGACCCCATGGTGTTCAGGCTCCCTGATTAATGTGTTCCAAATTCCATATATTTTACCTCCAGTTCAAACATAGTCATATTCTTTTCTCTGTATTCATGCCCAATAGCTTGTTTTGCCCTGTTTTATTAATTATTTAAAACTAAGGAAAAGATTAGTTTAGGGGCCCTACTTAGATGATCTTCAAATTCTATTTCATCTCTGTATTGATCTCTCTGTATTTATAGGCTGTTGTAATTTTTCATGTCTTTTAACTTCTTTATAATTTGACATTTCTCATGTAATTTCTCTAAACTTGTCTATATCCAGACTATATTCTCTGCTATTCTATTCTTTCACTTATCAACTTTATAGTTGATACTTATTCCTAGTAGCAATAGATTCTCTGCTAACTTGTACTACTGTGTAGATATTACTATTGAATTAGTCTGGCCTTAAAGATGTTCTTTACATTTCTCCTTCTTCCCAAGGCCAACTCCAATTAGGTTTACTTAAAGTTTCTTCAAAATTTCCAGGAGATACTCTGTCCTGTTGGCTTCCCTAATGGTTTTCCTGAGCTTCTCATATTCTACATTTTTTAAACTAATAGTTGCTTTTTTGTTTGTTTAGCTTTTTATTTAACTGCAGTGAAATCTCTGTTATCTTCTGCTCCAATATTATTTTTTATTGAGACTTTTGTCTTATCTCTCCACTACTTGTGATAACAAATTTTAAACCCTTTCTTTTTTGATTGGTAGAGAAATCTAGGATCATTTACAATCCTCATCAGTATCCATAATGATATTGCGTATTCTGTGTGTAAGAAGTTAAACTCTTTCATAATAATTCACTTTCTAGCTCTATTTATTAGTCTAATTATGCCATATTCATCAGCAAATCCAACACTCACTGTCTATTGCAAACTCCTAACACTGTCTCAGTAAATGCTTATTTACAATCTTTTTAAGATCTTATTAGGAACTAAGTCACTTCTATTTTATCTGCACTGTGTCTTAATTCTTTAAAAATTTACCCCATTACTTAAAATGTTATATAAAAACGTGTACATTCCTATAGCTATAAAACTACATACTGATTATTGAAAAAGGGGGTATTAACTTCTATTTGATTGGATACTTGTGATGACTTCAAGCAACACTGTTCATCCAGGAATAATATTTTAATAGAAAGTTTGCATTTTCTAGTGGACAGTTTGGCTTACTCTTCAGAGCAGTCTGAAGTAAGGAAAAGAAACAACACAACTTTCCCAAAGTTCATTTCACAGATTAAGCATCTTAGCAAGGTTTCAGAAAATCAGCTATCTAGATATACTCTTTAGTAAGACTGGGCTTAAAAATGTTATATTTTGTCTAGTTGTAGGTTACTTTTTTCTTCTTTGTCAGGTAGCAAACTGAATTGTCAATGTATCAAGTCAACAGGGCTATTTTTTTTTTTTTCATTATTTCAGCACCAAACAGTATTTCTTCAATTTTTTTTTCTCTCACATTTAGCTAGCAAAGAAAGTTATGATAAAATGTGAGTTGGAGAGATGAAAGGTACAAGAAGTCAACCATAATACAGCCTAGGGAACGTACTGAAGGCAATGAAATTATCTGATAACACTAAAGTCTGGAACTAAAACAATCCTGATATTATCAATAAAGGGGGTGATAACAGTTTCACCTGTCAAAAGAGGAGACACTTTCCTTGATGTCACCTTAACATGGGCCTTTCATTTAAGTTTCTATTCTCCTAACTGATATAAACCTACCTAGACAATTTCTATCCCTTTTTTACTTTGCATTTTTAATTTTCTCTCTTCTCTAGTTATATTAACCTAGATGCCTGAATCATTATTTTATAAAGTTCAGGGAAGAATAGTTTAACAGAAATATTGGGCTGTGGAGTGGAGATAACATATGAATGATAACCTGAATTTAAAAATTTAAAAAACCAGTTAACCTAATTCTCTCTGAATTAATCTTGTACAATGGGGAAAAAACACTGGTAACGCTCCCCCTTCTGAACAGGACAGGAAGAGAAAAATATGACAAAAAGCTGGTTGGGGTCAAGATACAGACAGAGAGATCACTTATCAGTTATCATCATGAGCAAAACAGACATGAGTTGAGGAAATAAATCTAATTTATTCTCAATTAAACAGAGTAGGCTAATAAGAAATAAGAACAAATCTAAACCCACTTTCCATCACCCCTCCTGTTGTGGTTTAACCCTAGCCAGCAACTAAGCCCCACACAGCCACTCACTCGCTCACTCACCAGTGGGAATAAGTGGGAGAATTTGAAGGGTAAAAATGAGAAAACTTATGGGTTGAGATAAAGAACGTTCAATAGGTAAAGCAAAACCCATGTACACAAGCAAATCAAAATAATGAATTCATTCACCACTTCCCATCAGGAGGCAGATGTTCAGCCATCTCCAGGACAGCTGGGCTGCATCATGTGTAACAGTGACTTGGGAAGCAAATGCCATAATTCCAAACATCACCCTCCTTTTTCTTCTTCCCCCAGCTTTTATTGCTGAGCATGACATCAGATGGTACAGAATATGCCTTTGGTCTGTTGGGGTCAGATGTGCCAGCTGTGTCCCCTCTCAACTTCTTGTGTACCCTCAGCATCCTTGCTGGTGGGGTGGTGTGAGAAGTGGAGAAGGCCTTGATGATGTGTAATCACTGCCCAGCAATAGCTAAACATCGGTCTGTTGTCAAACACTGCTTCCAGCACAAAGCAAAAACATAGCACCATACAAGCTACTGTGAAGAAAGTTAACTCAATCCCAGCCACAAACAGCACATCTCCCCTCTTCCTGGGTTCTACTTCACTCCCAACTCTTCTGCCTCCTCCTCCAAAGCAGCAGAGGGGGATGGGGAATGGAGATTGCAGTAAGTTCATTACATGTTGTCTCTCCTGCGCCTTCCTCCTCACACTATTCCTCTGCCCCAGTGTGCGATCCCACAGATGGGAGACGGTCCTTCATGAACTTCTCCAGTGTAGGTCCTTCCCACATCTGCAGACCTTGGTGTTGGTAGAGTTGTTCCTCACACATATTCTCACTTCTCTCAGCTGCTGTTGCTCAACATTTAACCCTTCTTAAATATGTTATCACAGAGGTGCTACCACTATTGCTGATTAGCTTAGCCTTAGCCAGCAGCAGGTCTGTCTTGGAGCCGACTGGAACTGGCTTTATTGGACATGGAGACAACTTCTAGTGTCTTCTCACAGAAGCCACCCCTGTAGCCCCCTTGCTAGCAAAACTTTGCACATATACCCAATAGAGGAAAGAATAAGAGGTGACTGTGGTCGTTTCCGAGACAGCTATTAGCAAAATCTGACTCAAAGCACTTTGTATCAATGATCAGATGAGCATGGCTACCTAGCTAGTTGATCCATGGCAGAATTCTGATCTTTGCAATCTGATAAACCAAAAGACCCTTTTCCTTTACATGAAAATATAATAATATAAAAGGCATGCATTCTCAATAAGCTTTACTTCCTGCTGGCTTTCTTTGGTGTTTGGTGTTTCCTTTCTAGCCACAGCCTGGGTCTAAGTGGTTTTATTCCTCTGTAAGGGAAGTATTACTAAATCCTGAGATCTGCATAACTTGCTTGAGGGAAACCCTACTTAGTGCCTGTGTCTTGTACAGCACTTCAAGGATCTCAGCTCTTCAAATACGATAGGGGGAATCCTGGACTGGAAGGTGCCAGTTTGCCTATAGGTACACTTCCATTCCTACATCCCATGTCACAAAAGAAAAATTCAGAGTTCGTGAGACCTTCAGCTTTCTTTTCCTGCTTCAGTAGCTTTTGGGAAGTTTAAGAAACATCAGAATATGCCACCAAAATAGATTAGAATGAGAAGTAATGTATTTCCCAAACTGCTGGTGGTCATCTAAGCACTTTCCAGACAGTTTTGATCGTCTACAACGTATTTACATCTGTAACTGTAATGCAAATTACTGGATTATAATAAATCTAGTGCTCAAAAATTCAATTCGGTGCAACATCCATGCTTTATTTTTCTATATGCAATAGAAAAATTCAGATAAGTATTTCACATGTTAAAGCCACAAGCAAGGAGAATGTGCTGAAGGTTTATCTCTTTGAAAACCTAGCTGACGTCAGGATACCGTCTTCATGCACAGAGGTCAGATTTGGTGGCCCAGGTGCCAGTCCTGCCTTTGATGTCTCCTTTTTTTCCTGAATTACAGACAGGCATAGAATCACACTCCATTACTATTTTATTTTACATAAAAAAATCTGAGGAAACAGATACAGTAAGAGCATGGTAAACATCAGAATCCCTTATTGGACACCTGCTTAAAGCTTGTAAGGCAACATTTATTAAGTAACTATACCTTAAGATTCCCTAATCTTTGGAAACAGGAATGTCTTGATCATCATTTTCAGCTTGCAATAATATGATACAATTTCTTTGTATGTCAAAAATTTTTGTACTAAAAGAAAGTAATGGTGAATAAAGTATGGTATGTAATTTTTTTAATGTAATTTTTTAATGCTATGAACAGGTTTTAAATCTCAGTATAAATTATCAGCTAAACAGATAGTCTCAAGTAGGGTTTGGAAGGAAAACAAGCTAATTTTCTAAGGGATTACCTGATAATTACAGCTATTTTAGGTAAGAGTGCTCATTGACTTGCCACAGAACCAGAATTACATAACTGCTGTATCTTACACTATATTTTTGCACTGCCAGGTAGTTTCAGGGAAGAGATACCAGGGAAGGCTAGAGACTGGCATGGCAGAGTTGAGACCTGCTAATCAAACTAAAGGGCAAGAAGGAACAGCATAGGCAGTGGAAACACAGACAGGTATCCTGGGAAGAAAATAGGGACACTGACTGGTTGTATAGGAAGGGAGACAGGAAGGCCAAGGCGCAGCTGGGGCTGAAGTTTGCAAGGGATGCAAAGAATAATATGACGAGCTTCTACAGGTATGTCAGCCAGAAAAGCTAAGTCAAAGAAAGTGTACCCCCCACCTTGAGGAGCAAGACTGGCAAGCTGTTAACCACTCTCCTCACACCTCCTGAGTGGATGGACTGCAAGATGGGGACCAGGGGGACAAATTCCCTCTTATTCTAAGAGAAGAGCAGGTTTGTAACCACCTGAGGAACCCGAACATACACAAGTCTATGGAACCCTATGAGATGTATCCCAGACTCCTGAGGGAATTGGCTGATGTAGTTGCCAGACCACACTCCACGATATTTGAAAAGTCATGCCAGTCAAGTGAAGTTCCTCGTGACTGGAAAAAGGGGGACATTAGACCCATTTTTAAAAAGAGTAGAAAAAAGGACCCTGGGAACTACTGACCTGTCAGCCTCACCTCTGTGCCTGGGAAGATTGTGAAACAGATCCTCCTAGAAGCTATGCCAAGGCACATGAAGGACACGGAGGTGATTCAAGACAGCCAGCATGGCTTCATCAAAGACAAGTCCTGTCTGACCAACCTAGTGGTGACCATGATGGAGTGCGACATCAGTGTACAAGGGAAGAGCTATAGATGTCATCTATCTGGACTTCTGTAATGCCTTTGACATGGTCTCCCACAACAGCCTTCTCTCTAAATTGGGGAGATATGGATTTGACGAGTGGACTGTTTGGTGGATGAGGAATTGATTGGATAGTCAAATCCAGAGGGTAGTGCTCAATGGCTCAAAGTCCAGATGAAGACCAGTGACAAGTGGTGTCCCTCAGGGTTCCATACTGGGACCAGTGCTGTTTAATGTCACCATGAATGATATAGTGAGATTGAGTGCACCCTCAGCAAGTTTGAAGATGACACCAAGCTGAGTAGTGCAGTTGACATGTCCGAGGGATGGGATGCCATCCACAGGCAACTGGGCAAATTTGACAAGTGGGCTCATGTGAACCTCATGAGGTTCAACAAGGCTAAATGCAAGGTCCTGCAGCTGGGTTTGGGCAATCCTCAATATCAATAGAGGTTTAGGGATGAAGGGATTGAGAGCAGCCCTGTGGAGAATGACTTAGGGGTACTGGTGGATGAAAAGATGGACGTGAGCTGGCAGTGTATGCTTGCAGCCCAGGCCAGCCATATCCTGAGCTGCATCAAAAGAAGCATGGTCAGCAGGTTGAGGAAGGTGATTCTGCAGCTCTACTGTGCTTTGAGGAGACCTCAACTGAGTACTGTGTTTGGCTCTGGAGCTCACACTGTAAGACACAGAGGGACCTGTTGGAGCAGTTCCGGAGGAGGGCCACAAAAATGATCAGAGGGAAGGAACACCTCTCCTATGAAGAAAGGATGAGAGAGCTGGGGTTGTTGAGCCTGGAGAAAAGAAGGCTCCAGGGAGATCTTACTGTGGCCTTTCAGTATTTAAAGGGGGCATATAAGATAGCTAAGTACAGACTTTTTAGCAGAGCCTGTTCTGATAGGAGAATGGGTAATGGTTTTAAATTAAAGAGGGCAGATTTAGACTAGATATAAGGAAGAAATTTTTTACAATGAAGGTGGTGAAACAGTAGAAAAGTTTACCCAGAGCAGTGGTAGATGTCCCATCCCTGAAAACAGTCAAGGTCAGGCTGGACAGGGCTCTGAGTAACCTGATCTAGTTAAAGATGTCCCTGCTTTCTGCAGGGATGTTGGACTAGTTGGCCTTTAAAGGACCTTTCCAACTCAAACCATCTTATGATTCTATTATTATTTAAAGAGTATTGTTGTTATTTCTGTCATTTTTTTTTCTCTCTTTGTGTTGTTCTATTAAACTCTCCTTATCTCATCTCACAGGGTTTTACCTTTTTCTCCCAATTCTCCTTCCTATCCCATGACAGGGGGGGATGGGGGTGTAAGGAGTGAGCGAGTTGCTACATGGTTCTTAGCTGCCAGCTGGTCCTAAACCACAATATGGCATTTGTGAGCTCATAGACTAAAGTAAAAGCTTCATCTTCAAACAGTATCTTAAAATTAATAACCTTCTCCTTCCCGAGAAGCCAAGGGAACAATCTGCCTTATCTTTTGAGTTCTCCCCATGACTGGACATTTGTAAAATCCGGTATAACTGTATAATCAGTCTGGCCTGAGCTGCATTAGTCAGCCTGGTGGGCCTGTGTGACAAATTGCCTTTCAGGATGTTTTGAACATCTTAGTGCCCACTAATATTCCCTAAAAGTGAAAATACAGGAAGCTCCTCAAGACCTACAAATTCCACAATGCTACATTAGTGGTTCCAGAATTTCTCATTGTATTATGGAACTTACAAAATCTCTTTTAGAAGTTTTTTCAGTGTTGATTTTTGAGAGTAGATCGATGTGTATATTTCAATATTTTGAGGAGAAAGGGTTATACACAAAAATAGTTTCTGTTTTCTCTGGAAAATGTTTTACTCTTCACTGGAGGTAGAATAGCATTTTATGTGTTCAGAAATGCTGCTATAGAATTTGTAGGAAATTTGTTTTCTTACTCTACTGAGACTAGAGCTTTCCAACCTAAGATTTCTTACCTTCTCACTCCCTGAGGCATTGCAAGTTTTTCTCAAAGTATTTGCTTTACTCTTAACCCCTTGCCTCCGCAAAATCCTAAACTTCTTTTTTTAACACAGAAACTGCTTGTATAATTATGAATCTTGTAAACAAAACCCTGAAACCAAAAAAATAAGGACATAATTATTGTATTCTCTAAAAATTTTGAGAAAGTCACAAACCTCTTCATTTACAAGATTTATATATACAAAATGGGTTATGGCATATACAGAAGAACCCTGATTATGAAGGTAATAGAGTACAGCATATATGGTATGTTGTGTTTCTCGAAATTTAATTAAGTGAAAGGAAACCCCAGGTTGATGGGTAGGAGGTGGCATGTAAATCACTCTGTGAGTGAAACAGCTAAGATAATTAAGATGTCTTATTTCATTTCCAAAGCTATAAAATGCTAAATCCTCACAACTCACACTAAAATTAAAAATCTGATTTTACTAATTACTGAAATCTTTTAGTTGCAGTAATATAACTTCTGAGGATCATAGATGCATATGTATGCTGGCTAAAGAGTAGAATAGTAATGACATAATTAGGTTAACATATCTTTATTTTGAGGGACCATCTCTTGTTTCATGACTACATGCATGCCGAATCTTTGAAACCACTGAGAAGAAATTAAGCTTAGCAGGCATTAATCAAAGCCTGTTTAAAGCAGAGAACTCTGCCTGAAGAAATCTGGTATTTTAATAAAAAATCACAAAACTCAAATTCTAATTTGCAAGTGGAAACTTATATGTGAGACTTTGCCCATGCAAACACATTATCTGAACCTGGGAAATGCCATATGAGGAGGAACATTTAAAGAAAAGTGCATTCATGAATAAACAAGTAAATAGTTGCCATTGTCTGTGCTTCATCTGAAGGTGTTGCGTGCAGTGTGGTATTTAAGAGGTGCAGGAGCTCAGGTCTGTCTGTAGATATTCTGGTCCTATACTGACCGCTCATCAGACCTTTGTGGACATGTTCAATCCAGCTCAGCAAGTTTTGAAAAGGGCAGGACTGGACAGTAGAGTGAAATTTTTTTTAATTTCGTTTCACTACTGAAGAAATCAGAGCAGGAGGTTTTTGGTGACAGAACTGGAGAAACAGGTTTGTTTTTTTTTTTTCTTAGTCTTCTCATAGAAGTGTCTTCCAGTTCCTGCACTGAAACTGTTGCTTGAACACTGAAGCACATCACCAATCAAGGCAAAGATCAGGACTGTGATTATACCCTTCTCCAGAGTTACTTTTATAACAATTTGATAGGCTGTATTTTCTGAAAGTTATTTCTTTGAACAAACCACAATTTGAGATGCAATATTCTATATCTCACAGTAGACATTGTATATTTTTATTCCTCAGCTACAAGAATAAAAGATCTTAAATTACTTTTGGAAGTTTTTTATATTAATGTTGTTTTTCCTTCTTAAATGCAAGATTTTTTTTTTCCCTTGAATAATTCTACTGTATCTACATGGCAACAGCAACTTCCCTATATGTTGTTTTTTCATGTTTCTATTAAGAATAAAAATTATTTTATCTGTACCATTATCATAAGTTAACAAAGGTTTTAGATCATTTGGGTACTAGAGTTTCTGCTTATATGACATGTAAAGGTAGCTCTGATGCCAAACTGAGACATAACCTCGTATTAAATACTGTTAAGTAGTCATATTACTTTCATTACTTTACACATATTCACTGCAATAGAAAATACAAGGATAAAATTCCATCAACTCAAAATAGAGCCTCAGAAAGCATGACATTGATATTTCCTAGATCTAACAGGTAAATTATATAGATGTTAAAGGGCAATAGTTGCCATAAACTTTATGAAAAACATGGAAATAGAGCTGGTCATAATAATTCTAATACATCCAGGAATTAATCTGAAATTCATGTTTTGATATGAAAATGCACAAAACAGTATGGTAGCTGCTGTGCAAGCATCTATACCATAGAATTGTCATTCCTGTGAGCTGCTATACTGTGATAACAAATTAAATATGATAGTTTTTCAAGATTTACTAGTAAGTGAAAAGATGCATCTTGGTCGTGTTAAGTCTGTGTATTGTCAGGAATATGATAGGCATTTGCCTTTGCTTATGGTTCTGCTTCTTTCCAAGGAAATATTAAAAAGCTTCTAGCAGTTATTCATTAAGACAAACTTGAGAAAGAAATTTGGCTTCTTGATCGTTTTTAAGACAACACTACAACTGTGTTAGAGATACTTGAAATGTAGCAAGTGTATATCAAAGGGTGAACTGAACATTGATGTGCAATAATTTGTAGCTGATAATTATATTCTTTACACTAATTATTCCTTAATTCTGGCTAACTGTCCAGTACATACGCTACTAAACACATTATAATGCACTTTTTGTAAGTTATGGTTTGATCTTGATGGTTGGATGTTTTCTATATCTCTCTTTCTATTCTATATTTCCTATATATGTATTTCTATTTCTGTCTTTAAATATGTGGAATCGTAGAGGGTGGTCTTCTAACATTTACTATCATAACCATTTCAGCTACAAGAAGTAACATTTCGCAGCTATAAGAAGCAGAAAAACACTTATATTAAAGCATTATGTACCTAAAGCATAAATGTACCTTTAAGTAAAATATTTTTGTATTTCTATCCAAGAAAGATGCTCATTTTACATCTAATGCAAATGTGAAATCTTTTATATTAACCATATGCTATAGTGTTCAAAAAAATCTATTAATCTAGTCCTGCTGTTTCACTGTTTACTTTTGCCTGTATATTTTCAAACAGATTTTCACTTATCATAGAACAACTAGATGGTGCAACCTATCTGTGACAGTAATTTAATGTTTCACTGTACATGACTTTCTAAGACATTATCTACAATGACAGAAGAAGTAAAATAACTATCTTGTTAATTCAAAGAATCAGTGGAAAATTCAACACAACATCTGCTTAGTCTACCTTACCCTGGCAGAATAGACTGATCCATTCTAGTTGTCCATTTTTCCCAAGAATCCTTTATGAATATAAATCTTCATTGTATCTGATTTCTGTCACTTTAGATTTCAAAAGATTTTCTGTTGCCTTGACAAAGTAGTTACACAGTCCACAGATTTTTATGCGCCATTTCTAACATATTCCTCTTATTAATTAGAATTCAACCAGCCGGGTTTGATGCTACATACAGGACATAATTTTATAGGATAAGTTGTTGCCACCACTTCCAGATATAAGTAAATCCATTATTCCCTGAAAATTGTCAAAAGAATTGTTTGTAACAATGGGTTTACTTTCTTACTAGGCATAAACATAAGTGTTATTAAAATAGGGATCTATAAAATAAATGGCTTCTTTTATAGCACCTTACCAGGCATAACTCTGCAAGTTTAATATAGCTTCACAAGTACCATACTGCTCATACATGCTTAAGGCAAACAAGGGTAATTTCAAAATGTGCTAAATCCACATTTAAATGAGCTGATGGGTTGAAGTAGCATTTCTATAGGTCATTGTCCTGGTTCGGACAGGGCAGGGTTAATTTGGTGCTGATATTCTATACCATAATGACGTCCTGCCCTGGAGGCTGGTCGAGTTCCGGGGCGAGGGCAGTTTGTTCAGTTTGGCTTCAGCATTCTCGGGTCGAGCACGTGTGGATTCGGTTCGTCTCTTTTTATACCTGATATTGCCTTTTTTTTCTGTGTATTACTTCGTTCTTAATATTTGTTGCTGCAGCATTTTCTTACCTGTTTTTGTATTAAACCTTCCTTATCTCAACTCAAAAGGGCATTTTAAAACTTTTTTTTTTCTTTCCCTGTCCGCGATCGCAGCAAGGCGAAGGGGGCGGGCAGCGGCGCTGCGGCGCGGCAGAGCCGCATGGCACAGATCCTGCCGGGGTTTTTACTCAACCAGCACAGTCATGAAACAAGCTATCCTGTGCATTTTATATCTTGTCAGTGTGTCCCTTAGAGGTGCTCAGTGTGGGTACACTAGTACACTTGGTAACTTCATCAAATAATCCCACACGGAAAATCATATCTTCATTTACTACTTTTGCCCAAATCTTTTTCCAGAACTAATTCGTAAGGCCTCTTATTTAGGCTTGATCTTCAGTGGGAACATGTAAGACAAGTGCATAGCTGGAAAGACTTTAACAAGATGCTTCGAGATCCAATATTCTGCAAAAAATGCCCTAAAATGCATGGGAAAACTAAGCTATGGGACACTTCTCATCTCTGCTCTCCATAACATTTTTCTAGCCATATCAACATATTTTTCACCTTTCTTATGAAACATCTAGCTGCTGACTGTTGCAGCCCAAAGAGCAAATTAATCGCTGCTGTTATAGAACTACATGATTTCTGTAACAACATAGTAGCTACATTTACCATTGTCATGTATGACTGGAAAGGTGTGAGTTTATTATTGCTGCATTGTCCTTCAAGGGAAATTAGGATTTTTAGCAGCATTTGGTAACATGAAGAAAAGTTTACACAAGATTTACCACGTGAGATTTGGGCGATGTAGAGCAAAAGAACTTGCCAATGAGCATGCATCCATTTTCCTACTCACTACCTCAGTGCACCTGGAGGTGGAAGAATTTTCTTGGATCTATTCAGTATCAGTCACCATCAAACACATGAGCAAACTGGTTATTTACTTTTTTTTAATTTTATTTTCAAAGTGGCAAGCATAAGAAGTATTAGAATCATAGAATGTTGTAGGCTGGAAGGGGCTTCTAGAGATCATCTGGTCCCATCTCCCTACTTGAGTAGGGAGATCTCTACCTAGGTCAGGTTGCTCAGAGCCACATCAAGCCTGACCTTGAAGAAGTATTCCCCTTTTTATCCCTCCTTTCCACTTCTCCTCCTTCCCCCACCACCACCCGCTCTCAAACTCCTTTCTTTCCTTGTTTATCACAAGGGACATAATGATTTCTCATGCTGGATGAACAAAGCAGCATGGTGGAGGCAAACAGACTGAATTTGTTTGATGGAAGCTGTACCAAACCATCTCTTCCTATCTGTCATACAATATTCTCAAGATTCCTTGTCAAGCATTTTATCTACTCTGCAGGAGGACATGCTTTATCAGAGCACGGCTGCTTCTATCAAAGCTACTAGAGCTCAAAATACCTTCTTTTTCCCATGAACACTCTCTGCCACCCAGCAGATTTGCCAGTGTTCCCAGCACAGATTTATCTCTGCAGAGCTGCCTTGTTCTCTTATAAAGGCACAATAGTTCTCTCTGAGTTCTGACATCCTAATGGCTACCAGTTGGCCCTTTTTTCTAGATTTCACAGGAAATTTTCACACCTCCAAGTGTGCCATTTTTCAGTTGAATTTGACTTATTGTTCATAGATGGAGAGAGACTCCTGATAAAATCTCTCTTTAGAAGACAGTGCAAGAAAACACATTTCTGCATTGTGACAGGTTAATATTCTACACATTGATTTGTTCATAGCTTTCAGGGTGTGATGCCAAAGCCTTTGGTAAATTGGAGTCAACTTTTTGAGAGTTTATAACAGATTATCGTCTGGGAAAAAAAGGGAAATGGTAAAGTTGTCATAATAGAGGCTCCCACTTGCATAGCATGAACCACTTACACTTATTACTACAGTAGCAGCTCAGATCTCAAAGGGTGATAGTTCACATACATTATAAATCATGGCATATTGTGGCTATCTAATTTTAGATAGCAAAAAAAAATAATCAGCAAAAAAACCTCTGCGTATTAATTAATCAGTACTCACAAAACCTAGTATATTTAGTAGAAAATCTCCCAGGGATTTAATTTTTGTTTCTCACTCCTTATCTTTATAGCATCAACAGGGTCAACAACACAACTCAAGCCTCTCAAAACTAAAGGCTCACTTTACAAGATGGAACTATGACATTGAAAAATAAATACAAAGAAATGCAAAATAGAGAGATGTTTCTTCAGAAAATTGGAACAGAGTCCTGAGCAGCAGTGTGATACATATAAGCAAATAATGCACAAAATATGCTTCTTGGAACATTGTCAACTCTTTTAATTTCATTTGCACTCAGAGCTGAGATTGTTCAAAGGGTGATAGTTTGGACTATATATCACTACCCATGCAAACCCCTCTCTTGTTTTTTTTTTATTCCTAGCAGCCGGCATCCCACTTGTACTCTCTCCATCTCTAGTTCAAAAATATTATTTTCCTGGCCATCTCAGTGTGCAGCTACCCCTACTCTTTACTGATCATTATAGACAAGCACCTCCAGAACACTCTCATTGCCTCAGTGCCTGTGTTCTCACTGATCAATTTAGCAAGAAAATAAAATCTTCATCATATAACAGCTGATTCTTATTAATAAATTCAGTCTCACAAGTATGGCTGCCATCACTACTATTACACTTACTTAAGTGCATGATAGATGGTGCATCACTAGAGTCCATTTCTGACATTATGTGGATGTTTTCTTTAACGTCAATATCCAACAAAAAGGGCTGGGAAAATATTTTAAATATGGGGCTGGATTTTGGCAATTATGGACCTGAGGTCTGGCTTGGGAGGCATCTCTCAAAATCATTTGGATAAAAATTAATTACAACTGAGATTAGGCACAATGATGAGACTCTGAATATGATTAAAATATTTTATGCAAAAGGGAAGCTTTGTACTTTTTTTCTTTAATGGGGAAATTTCTCTTTTCACCTAGAGAAGCAAAGGAAAGCTGAACTTATTTGAGTTTCTCAGCTTGTGTGCATGTGATACTCTTCACAGACTAGTGAATATAATGTAAGAGAAATAGGTGATGAGTTCCCTGTGCTAAGTGTAAAGTCATTTTCCAGAATTAAATTTTTACACAGAGATAAAACTCTTACATTCTTCCTCAATAACGGTGCTATTTTTATTAGTTCAGTAATAAGTATCTAGTCATGTGGAAAATCTCTACTAGTGAACTACACTTTCAAAAATTACTCTTTTTTTTTCCTTTGTTATCTGGATATCTTTCTGCTGCATCTTAAAATGTAATTTCCCCCTTCCATTTTGATAGTTCCTGTTTAGTACTATGTCTTCATTGTTTCAGTAGGCACCAAGTTATTATGAGGCTTAAATTTAATAAACTTTTAATGATAGCTTGCATTACAGTAACCCGTCAAATTTTACTGTCTTTCTGCTTTTCTATGGGAAGCTGCTGCAAAGTAGCTGGGAACACTTTACTTATTTTATAAGTTACTTTCTGTGGAAGGCTGGAGTTCAAGGCTTCTTAGAGGGCACTGAATTTGTAAATTCTTATTCATCTTTTCAGCATTTCTTGTACAGAGTTCTTTCAGGCCAGCCCAAGAATCAAACATACACCTGGACTGTAAAATGGGGAGATATTGCAGGACATAACCTATTTCATTGCCTTACTATCTTTCTATAGCAACCTATAATGAATATTTGTCTAACTTATTCTTGAAAATGCCCTATTAAGGCTATTCAAAATTTCCATTATTTCATTAGCTTAACAGTTAGAAAGGTCTTCCTTAAGCTCCTTTTCTTTACTAAAATGATGTTCAACTTTTCCTCTTAGCAGGCATAGAGACCATGAAATGTGAGGTTATTCTATATGAATACAACTGCTATTAAAAGATGGTTATGCTATCACCACGCAGTAACAGAAAGCTCAGTCACAGCAATTCACTGTATACATCCTTGTAGTTTGTCCAGCTGGGAAATAATAATATTAAAGTTTAAAGTAATTCTAGCTTAAGGCAGCTTCAGTATTCTTGATCATGTCCAAGTGTCTTAAGGGCTTTACATCTTCCTAGGTATCCTGTGGTCATGTTGCCTGGCTTGGAAACAAAGAATGAACTACTGGTTCGATGAGCAGTTCGATATTGCTAGCTATGTCAAATCAACATAAAGGGAAACAAAGTCTTGGCTTATATCTCGTGTCAACCAAATAGTGAAATAGTAGTACTGCATCAGTTAGAATGCTTTGGGCTTTAGTGGTGACAATGACTATGTCATGTGTCTGTGTTCCTCCAATCCCTGTCCTCCTGAAAACCATATATTCTTCCCCTCCACCTTCCTCCAGGAGGATGATATTCCAATATTTTAAATGCAATAAGTAGACTATCAACACATATATCCTAAATCAGCAAATCTGAAATGCCCGATTACAAGTTGACGCACTTAGACTTAATGAAAGCCTTTAATTCCTGTGTTTGAGATCACCGGAGGAATTTGCATCAGTAAGAAAAAAAATGTTTATTATCTACTAGCTTGTTCATCATCATAAAAGATGTATCAAAAAAGACATTTGTGCTTTTAAAACTTTGCAGTGAAAAAATTTCAGACTTAGTGCAGCAGCTTCTGCTTGGCCTGCAATACTTTCTAAGTCATAGAATTATAGAATGGTCTGGGTTGGAAGGGAACTCAAAGATCATCTAGCTCCAACCACTCTGCTATGGCAGGGACACCTCCCAGTAGACCATGTTGCTCAAGGCCCCATCCAGCCTTGCCTTGAACACCTCCAGGGATGGACCATCCACAACCTCCCTGGGCAACCTGTTCCAGTGTTTCACCACCCTCAGAGTGAAGAATTTCCTTCTAATTTCTAATCTAAATCCACCCTCTTCCAATTTGAACCCATTATGCCCATTCTATCACTACAGGCCTCTGTAAAAAGTCCCTCCCCAGCCTTTTTGTAGGTCCCTTCAGATACTGGAAGGCACAATAAGGTCTACGCAGAGTCTTCTCTTCTCCAGGCTAAACAAGCCCAATTCTCTCAACCTATCTTTGTAGGAGAGGTGTTCCAGCCCTCTAATCATGTTTGTAAGCCTCCTCTGGACCCTTGCCAACAGATCTATGTCCTTCTTGTGCTAGGAACAGCAGAGACAGACGCAGTATTCCAGGTGGGGTCTCATCACAGAGGATCTAAATCTTATTTACATTCACACAGTTTGAGATCTGAATTAGAAGTATAAATAAAACAGAGGAAAAAATAGCAATATTTAAATATACTTTGAATTTTGGGGAAAGTCTGTAATCCATACTCATTATTAAAGCAATGAAATTATTTTTTTAAACGGTTAAGTTAAATATTTATACATTATGTTTAAGATTCTATGATTTAATAAGCTTCAGTATGTTGCCACAGCAGCATCAAAACTAATGATGAAGTGAAGTTTACTTTCACTGAGTAATGGTTGCACTTACTTACACAGTCTAAGTATTTTAGTACCCTTTGGCTGTGAAAGTCTTTCTGATAAAAAGATATATGTCTGTTTTTTCCACGGTTTTATATTCTTTTGATAATATTTTCAGGAAGGATATTTTAATGTCTTTCAAAGTTAGCTTAGTGAACTAAGTACAATGCCTCTACTTAGCTAGGATACGTGACAATTTTCATCATGTGAGATATTTGTTCCCTAAACCACATCAGCTCTTTTCCATTCATACATCTTTTTCACACATCTTTATACACACATGAGCTTTCTGGGGGTTTTAGGAGATCCTAGTTTGATAACTTTAACCAAAACTAGTTTCCTCTTTTTATAAATTAACAAGTCACATGTTGAAGGAAGGAAAAGGCTAGGGCTTTCACCCAGAGTGCTACTACAGGAGAAATGCTCTTCTAAAAATCCAGCCTTTAAAAATGTGTCTGATCTGGCATGCTGCAATTCTGTCATGACAGAGCCCAGTGAACACTTCCTTGACTCACAGCATCCTTGAAATTTTAATACTCACTACACTGCTATGCTCAAATCTTGTTCTCACAGAATCACAGAATGGTTGTTGTTGGAAGCGGCTGCTAGAGGTCATCTAGTCTAAACCACGTTGCTCAAGCATGTTGCCCACGACCATGATCAGACAGCTTTTGAATATTGCCAAGGACAGGGACTCCACAACCTCCCTGGACACCCTGTGGCAGTGCTCAGTCATCCTCACAGTGACAAAGTGTTTCCTAATGCTCAGAGGAAGCCTCCTGTGTTTCAGTTAGTGACCATTGTCCCTGGTCCTGTCAGTGGGCACCACTGAGAAGAGCCTGGCTCCATATTCTTTGCACCCTCATTTCAGGTATTTATATGCACTAATATGTTCCCCCCTGAGATGCCTTCTTCTCTAGGATAAGCAGTCTCAGCTCTCTCAGCCTTTCCTCATAGGATTGTCCAGTCTCTTTAATCATCTTAGTGGCAGTCCTGTTGTTAGATTCTCTCTGGTACAGCTAGCCAGCTATCTCTCTCTCTCTCTCTCTCTATCATACTGGCAACTTCAGCCGAAGACATAGTACCCCAGGAGTAGACTCCCCAGTGCTGACTAGATGGGAACGATCACCTCTGTTGACCTGATGGCAATGCTTCTCGTAACGCAGGCCAGGATATCATTAGCCTTCTTTCCAGCAAGAAAGGTTGTTTCCTTGACATTTCAAGTTACAAATTTAAAAGGCTACAAGGTAAGCTGTTATTGTCCCAGTGATTGTACTGATATATGATATGGTATGATAACATTAAATACCTCAATTTAACATAAGTCCCAACTGCCTTCCTTCCATCCCTTCCCCCCTCCCTGCTCCCAATTGTTTTTTATGTGAGTGGATTACTGTGAAAAGTAGTGAGCCTTAATAAAGTTCCTGGTTTTCAAAACTCCTTTACAATAAATTCAGAGGATGTTTGTGAAATGTGGTTCTAGTGTCCTCCCAAAAGACCAGCAGAACTATCGCTATGTAAAGCAATAGAGTTGTTATGCAGCTTCCATATCCTTTCCAATCTTTGTAAGAATTTTTAAAATTAATTTTCAGATCATTAACATTTCCAGGAGACTTCATAGATTAACAAAGTGAGGTAAAGGATAAATGTGGGGTTTTGCATCTAGACTGAAAGATAAGAACAACATATATTTTGATGTGTTGGGCTGAGAATCATATCATTTTTAAAAGTACCTCCATCAAAATTAAATCACAGAAGCGTAATTGTTGTAGTATGGCTGGAAAAACCTTTGATGACCATAGAGTTAGACTACATGCCTCAATACTGTAAATCTTAAAGCATTCATGTCTCACTTTTCTAACTCCAGCCCAGCAAAGCAATCAGCTTTCAACAAGAGTTACCTATTCAGTGAAGCATTAAGGAAAATGCTCAAGTCCAACCATGTTCAACAATGCACAGAAGCATATGGTAAATTGTCAAGGGGACATCAGCATATGCCAGAAAAATTCCTTGCTGAATATGGATGAATTGTTATAGACTGGATGACAGCTGTCCAGCATAAAAAACTTTAAAGACCACGTGTAAGTGAGCTCCTGTGAGGTGATGCGCACTTCCACATTTCAATAGGAGATTAAGATACTCAGCAGAGTGGCAGTTCATGTCCATGAAGCATATTTCTCTCAGAAAGGCATGTACATTTGACAGCCTTGTCTACCTTCCACAGCTTTCCCAACCTGCAGACTCTACAGCTCACACCTGTGGGATGTTTTTCTCCACTGTAATAATAAATGTACAAATCATAACTCAGGAACAAAGTGCTCATTTGAGCTGACATTTATTTATATTTATTTCACAGTCCTTTTATGTTGAACAAAAATGCTTTGTGCTGCAGGACTTTTGCACTTAAAACTCTCTGTTAAAACTTAACTCTCTGTTAAAAGCTGTTTTGTGTGTTTTGTAATGTTCATCCCTAAAAACCATGAATTCTTATAATTTAATCATTTCACCATTGATACACCATACCTTTTGGTAACCCATGGAAACAAGCTTCCTTGTTTTAAGTAGCAGGTGTTGAGGACAAGGCAAATGGCTGCCTATTCAGTTTAGACCAGCTAATGGAGCTTTCAGAGCTTTCGGGGCTAGTCAAATCTTTCATTTAAATTATACCAAGATATTGTACATGCAACTCACACAGTGAGTTTTGCTGGAAAGCTGTAGGAATTCAATAAACCCTACATTACACAATCTGTCTCTGCAGACAAATTTAATACCAAGGGTCTGGGCTGTTTTTATATTTGCCCTGTTTAGCTTGGGTTTTTACACACACTAAATAAGATAGACAGCATGAACCAAAGTCATTCATCCTACAACCTAGTCTTAGTCAATCAGTTTATTCAGGGGATGAACTGGCTCCCTGTGGTCTGTTGTGGGCTTTTTTCCTGAAGAAAAGCACATAACTTGATCTTGAAAACATTTCTACATATGCAAGGAGAGTAAATTAGACTAATTAAGCAAGCTACTGTAAGTAATTTCTTCACATCTTCTGTTTCAGCCTTTAAAACTGTATTTGCCGTAATTAATAAAAATGGTTAAATACCAATGTCACTCTTTACGATGATGCAAGTTAAAATTTAAGAAACTTACCATGCTATACTAAAAGAAGCTAGAATTGCTAAGGTGTAGACAACTCACAGCACTTTCACTATAGAGAAGTAATTGTTCCTTCTCAGATGTACATTTTTTAATCAAGATGTGTTCCTACCCTCTTCAATCATTCATTCTGTCAGAATTTATTTTTAAATCTAGCCATCATCAAAACGTAAACCTTTTCCTGAACACATTGCAAAGGATGCAGAGGTCTTCTTCCAGTTACTTTCTATTCCAGGGATTAGAGTAAGAGGAGGAGGGAAGTGTTCAGTCACTGAAACTGTTTATCTTCAACACACAATGATCTTTTAGCTGTTCCTTGTGAGTCTGTTCCTGGAACAAAAAATACCGTGCAGCAAATTTGTACAGAACTCAGGTAGTCTGGGACAAGTAGAGATGTACAAGTAATTCTTTAAATTATTAGTTGCCCTTTTCAAACCATACTTCAAAAAATATTGTAATATTATAAGTCTTGAAAAATTATTTGGCAGTTTATGTTGAGTAAGTTCCTTTCCAATAGTTGCAGATCAAGGCTCAGCACAACTCCAATAACGGCTTACAGAGACTTTAGAGTGGGATATAAGGAACCACTTTACTTCAAGATGCTTTGGGGCCCATTGCAAAGGAAGAATAAGAGCAAGCCTCATGGATTGTTAAACACATAATATCAGCTACACAATCTGATGGTATCTTGTGTCCTTAAAGATAACTTCTGTATTGAGTCAACACTGCTTCAATCTGATTTCAAGGTGTCAGGATTTTGCGGTTTGGGGTTTTTTTTGGGTTTTGGGTTTTTTTATTTATTTGCTTTTAATTAGTCAATATTCAGTAGTCTAATTGCTTATTTTTAGGTCATATTTATCTAGCTGCTAACTTCATTACTTAAATTCTGGACCTAAGTCACTATTTGATATCTAGCATTTACCCTAATTATAGCAACACACTGCTAAAATAAAATGTAAGGTCAGGTTTGATAAAATTTATATAACATCAGGTCAACAACTTCTTTGTGTGCCACAGTCCACTGCATAGTCTTACCTAGAGCACAATGACATTACACACTGCCACAGCTGTGAGGAATAATACAGAAGCTCATTGATTCCCTGCTATTCTTAATAAGCTTTAGAGAATTCAAATGATCATAATTGTTCCAAAGGAGCCGCCAAAAAATGCATTGTGTCACCAAGTCACAGGTTAACAGGTAGAGAATGTATAAAACTTGTGCATTACCCACAACATAAGAGCAAGCAGGAGTATATACATTTCCCACCTCCCTGGCTGATACTAAAAGGAGATTTCAGAGTAACATTTTTTATTTTGTTGCACTATAGAAAATAAGGATGTTTTGCTTATTAATGTATGAGAACTGTCTTTGAATGCTTCTAGAAAGAGTTTCTTAATACTGAAGTTGTATCAGTGGTGCTCAGTTTCCTTCTCTTTCTGAAAAACATGGGAATACCCTGGGCTGCTGCTTCACTGTATAGTAGGGCTGCTTTCTTGTAACTATCCCTGAAGAAAGGCATGCCAACCCTGATATTTTATCATCTGCCTGTTTTTCATTAGTAGCTTAGCAGATGGAACTGTTTAGTACTGTGATGCTAATATCTACACATACACACATTTTATAGATACTTTGAAACATTCCTTGGTTATTTGTATTTTCCTCATATATGTGGAGAAAGAATATAGAAGGAATTTGTAATATTCAACACTTTTTTCACTGATAATTTAGGTAACAGTTCTGGGCTCTGGCACATTTTCTTAAAAACACAGATTAAGAAATTGTTATAGGTTGCCTGGGCTAAAGTAACAGTGTCTTTGTGCATTTCCAACCTATGGCAGAGCTGAATTAATTTTCCTTGGTTTAGTCTTAGAATGACAATTGAAGTCATGGTGTATTACCTTGCATGTGCTGTGGACAATGCATTTGTATCTATATGTAGTGCTGTACACTAGTGATTACCATAGCTCAGCTGAAACACATGCATGTTTAATGTGATGCGCTGTCATATCCTGGTTTGCTGCTTCTTTTGCCCAGTTATAGGATATGAAAGCTTTCCCTAACCACCCACTAGACAGTGCAGTCATGTAATGTGGCTCCATTCACTGGGATTTGATCAGCAGCTGAAACACAGCCAGAGTGGGCAAGTGAACAGTTCAGTTCTTCTGCTATCCTGAAGAACACAGTCTCTAATTCAGAAACGTAAAGAACTCTATTGAAGCAGTTACTTTATTTTGCTCACTCTATTTCGATTGGAAGCCAGATGCTGGGAATTTTTTTCTAACTTCCATCTTAAATCCATTGAAACCAGTCCTTACCCATACAGAAACTGACAGCACTGTTGAAAAAAATATTTTTATCAATTATTCCTTGTAGGAGATTAATCCCTTCATGTAGGATTTAATCCCTTTATGCAGCTGTAGGTAGAATATTCCCCCCATGTTGTGAGGATAAACAAGCAATAGGTCTTTTAGTCTTTTCTGAAGAGTTATGAGCTCCTGGCTGGTCCCTCAGCAGCCCATGTGCCCTGGGTGTCAGCACTGTGCCAGCAATCCATCGGGGAGCTCAGGGCCACCACGAGCCAACTTCTGCCTTGGACACCCTGCTCTGTTCACTGACCTCATCAATACTCCCTTAGGCTTCTCCTACCTCAGCAGGGACATTTCTGAGAGCAGCAGTTCAACTTGGAGTGAAATACTCTATAAACCGCTACCAAAGTTAAACCAAGGTAATCCTTCACATCATAATTCTAAAATATATTAACTCACAACAAATTCTTCATATTATATAGCATGAATCTGTGCTGTTGCCAAAACCTGAACAGTTTGTATATATAAAAAAAATCTTTGTGTGATTCAGATACAAGTTATAGCAATCCTATTTTGATTTAGGGGTTTTAAAAAGTTATTAAAAGTCCAGGACAACTTTGATCAAACTTGTGCCTGCTTCATTAACATTTGTTCTGCTACTGAGGAAAATAAAGGAGCTCTTTTGAATTGCTGTGTAAGTAGAGTTTTATCGAATTGTCTGCCTCAGAAAGTGCTGATCTGGGGGGGAGATTTTAACTGCACTATCTATTATGCCAAAGACAGCAACCATTTAGAGTCCAATCCTCCATCTCTAAAAGAATTGTCCTTTCTTACATGTTTATGATTTAACTCATGTGGTAGAGGAATTTTAATCCATAAAAGAGGCAATATACATGACTCAGTATAAATGCTAACCTTCTTTCCAGCAAGGCAAGATAGCTTTTGCACTTACCAGAAACATTTAAATCTGTTAAAAATGGGCCATATTCATTCTAATAGGTTTTCTTCTCCTGATCACAGTTTAGCTGTTCTTAATTTTGTTTCATCTTCCTTACAAGTGTTAACATGTATGAGAGCCTTATGACATGCATTTTCAAAATTCTTTCTCTACCAGAAATAAATGTGAATGCTTTGGAACAGAAATAATGTGTTTTCAAGACCTCAGTTTGTATTTAAAAATGAATTCTAACTGAACCTGTTTGTATTCTCATTTAGCTAAGGCTATTTTACACCATTCTGATATGGAGAGCAAGCCTTCAGGCCATATGAAATAAATGAGAACTCAAGGCCATGCATAAGTGCTTTGCTGAATCAAGCCTAAATTACTAAACCATTACTGTAATATCATGATGCTGCATTACAGCTTTTAACAAACCCATCATAGCTATTTCCAGACATCTGTGCTTAAATTCAAAACATTACAAGGTCACATCTTTAAAAAGTAATAAGAAATTAGCTTGTGTTTCAGTCCTGTTATTAATATAAATTAATAATAGTTATATAATAATAGATTCCTTAAACAAATAAAACAAAAAGCAAACAAATAAGAACATTTTCCCTTTTAGCAGATGATCTCAGATACTTGCTACATCTTCTGAAACTTTCCAAGAATGTGAAAGGCTGAATGGAGGCTATTAGTGTTTCCACAGGTTACACAGACTTTGTATTTTAAGCTTGATCATGTCCAATAATGGAGAATGGACTCATGGAGAGATACTGAGGCATCATTCAGTACTTCTGTTATGCCATAAAGTAAGGAACACATTTAATTTTATAATTTTACAAAGTTGTGCAAGATGGACCAATGTAGGAATTTCTTCTCTTACCTGAAAATACATCTTACCTGATGAAAATACATAAACACAACATGTCCGTTTTGCAATTTTACTCTCTCAAAATGTGAGCTCCTTCTGTGTCTACACTGCAATTGCACAAGTCTAATTATTGCAGGCATGTCTTGTAAGTCAAACTTCTTGCAGGAGGTCATGGGAAAGGAGGTTAATTGTTTTTGAAAAGACAAAACAAACCCAAACCACCCTAAGTTTCCTTTTCTTCCCTTCACCACCATGGGGTCCAGTGCCATCTGGGGAAAGAATGAGGGAATAAGAGGGACACAAGACATTCTTTTAGCCAAGAAGAACCGTTTGATTGTCTCAATCCATCTTTCCTGTTTTCCAGTTTGACCAGGCAAATTGTGCATGACGAAAAGTTTTCTTTATCTAAATAAAATGAAACAAGACAAGATAGGACTGTTGTCTATAAAAAAGGGAGCTCTAACATTGCCTTGAAATAAATAATACAAGGTGATGGAGTCTCATTAGGCATACCCTACAGTATCCCCAGCAGACTTGCTTTAGCTTACATCTTTTGGATCAAAGATAGAGTCATTTCAAAATAATGTAATTTGATATAGATTCTACATTTTGGAACTAGAAAAGACTTTTGATCATCTTTGTTTTGTCTTGCTTTAAACCCCTAAGGTTTCAGTTTAAGTTTCAATTTATGATGGAAGTGCAGGGAAGAGGACATATCTGTTTTTATATTGCTGCATCAATAAAAGCAGAAAATACGATTTCTCTGATTAAGGGGTAGCATTCTGCTTCCCTCAAAATCTCTGGGAGTTTGGGCATTGGATTTCAATGGAGAAGAATCAAGTCCCTAATAGACTGAAAGCAAGACACCTCTTTGTCAGGAATATTTTATTGACTGTTTGCAGAAACTTCATTATACAGGCAAGAAAATGGTGTGCTTTTTTCATTCCTTGCTTCCATGTGCACTTTTTATTCTTGTGGGATTCTAGGAATTAGAACAAGAGCTCAAAGACAAAACAGCAAAAGACCTAACCAGAAGTAAACCTTGCATAGGGAAGTATTTCTCAATGTGAACAGTGTTGAAAGAATCAGTCCCAAAATATTCACGGAAGGAAATGTAAGATGAGAAAAGTAATGGCAAAAAAAGCAAAGATGCTGTAGGGAATGACCTGATCTATGGCATGGGGAAAGTTATAAAACAAATGAGTAGATCTTAGCTGCTGAAAATCAATGGAAGTCCTTGTATGCTGGAGAGCTCATGCAGTAATTACAAGGAAACATAATGTTTTCATGCATATAACATAAATTCCAAGGAAGTCACGGCACTTTAAGAGCATGCTGCTTCAAAAAAAATGATGCCAGGCAACCTGCACCATTCAATATCCTCCAAAAAAATGAGAGAATAAGGCAGCAGTCTGAGGGTCGATATAGCAGAGAGAGGGTAACCTTCTAAGGAATTAAGCAGCAAGGTTTTGGGGGAAAAATGGATTCTGAAGAGACATATTCTGAAATAATCTTCCCTCCATATAGCCTGCACAGCTTCATAATCGAAAGGCTTGTTTGTTTTCCTGAGAAAATCTTGTGGATATGAGAAGAGATCTGATTTTTAGTGAGACAGTTGAGTGGATTTCCTTTGAACCATACAGATGGTGGGAATGGTCCTTTATTTCATGCTGACCTCAGTGTTAAAGGCAAAAGAACATCCTAAAACTCCCTTTTTTTACAATCATTTTATTCAAAAGAGGGGAAAAGCTACACTGTCTCTCTTGGCCAAATAATACTAATGATAGTATGTAATTTTTGAAAAATGAATTGAACTCACCTTCAAATTACACCTATTTGGAAGAGTGCTACTGCTTCTGCTGCTGCTGCTAGACATATCTCCTGCTTTTTGGTGGGATGGAGCGGTTGGGGGGAAGGAAAGTAATTCTTCAATGTTTAACATGTAATTTGTAAACAGGTTAAATTGCTTGTATTTTGTCTTCCTATTCCATAATTCTCCTTCATTTGTATTCAAAGACAATTCTTCAATGTCTACCAGGGGTAAGATTTGGCCTTAAAATATTTATAAGGAAAAAACACATATTCCAAAGGAAAGTACTGGTTACTTTACATCACTTCTCATATAACAATATAATGAAATCATTTGTTAATAATATTACAATGAGAGCAATCGAACCCAATGATGACTGAAAATGGCCTCAAGCAGAGCTCAAATATTGATTCAGTGGGAAGTTATATGCTCTTCGTTATTAAATCTTTCAACAGCAGCTGAAAACACTTACTGCTTTGGTAAATTAGCCAGAGCAGGATGAGCATGACCAAAAAAACCCTGAAAAAGATAAAAAAAGATAATTACTTGCTTCTTATAATGAAGTATAATTTAAATAAAAGATTGAGCCTTTTACTATTTTATTCTCCTGAAAGAATAAAAATAAAATAGTAAATAAAATCAGCATTCTTCTGATTAAGAGAAAGAAAAATCTAAATCAAAAATTCTAACCTTTAAAGATCCTTTTCCCAAAGGCAAGCTTGTATTTCTCAGTTGATCTGTATTACAGCAAGCATAGCAGAAGATATGTTTGTACAGGCAGAAGAACCAGTGGTATTTTTTGCTAACTTTTGTTTGAGCTATGTCAGAACAACTGGTTCCTTGCTGGCATGCTGTTGTTAACACAAAAGTATTGCAAAAAGATGGTCTTATTTTTATACTAAGAGAATTTTAAAGTGAAAACTGGACTACTGCCCTGCACTGCACTGCAAGGCACGTGTTCACCTTTTCACCCTAAAGGCAGTGTGAGACTAAATGCAAGCAATTATTCAGAAGATAATTAGAACATAATAGATTCATAAATTAATATTCTTCTTACAACTTAGCTTATGTCTGAGAAAAAATGTTTCTTATCCCATTTGTTTGGCTGGGTTTTTTTTCTTCTATTGTTTTGCTTTTTAAATGTCCAGCCTCTACTGAATCCTAGGAAGGTCTTGGCTCTTGCGAATCTCTCAGAGCAAGGGGTTGCACAAGAAAAATTGAATGTGGAGTGAAATACAATTACTTTGTATTTCCCATATTTCTATTTCAATGCATGTTCTTTTCTATTATGGTTATAAGAAGAGATCACACCATTCCCAAGTCTGTATTACCTATAATATTGACTACTTGGTATATATTCATCTAAGTTCCCCTTACCAGTCTTTTGTGAAAAGCACACAAGGCAGATTAGAGAGTTTTTCTTTACATCAGCTTTCCCAAAGCACTCATGGGGAACAGTTTTTGGCTGTTCCAACAGCAGTAATTTCTGTCACATTCTTAGGGACGCCTTTATAAAATTGTTCACAACTTTTACAAAGACAGAAATTAACAAACATGTTTCCAAAACTATTTCTATGAGTTCTTTAATTAAAACTGAAATCTACAGTCCTTTCAGTTTATTAAATGGTATTCATATTTTAATATCTTTCTCCAGCAAATCCACTCATAATTTTTTTGAAAAACTGAATAGAAGCATGAACATAGAGGGACTATTTACATACTGTGCGTTAAATATTGAACACATTCTTATTTACTTTGTCAGTTTGATTAAACTGTGGCTGTCATCTGTCTGCTAGACAGAGAACCTTGGTATACTAACTTGAAAAATATGCTCATCATAACTGGACAAATAGTGTTTCTCTTAAATCATTTAGAGTCAGATTCTTACAGACCCCAGAGCTGATGGAGTGAAAGTTTGCAATCATCCTCAGATGTCTATTCTTTTTTGGGCAAGATGTTTTTAAATAGAAAAAAAACCACAAAGCAGTTCCATATTCTGCTGAGGAAATAAAATTGATGGGCTCTCTGGTGTGCTGTATCTAAAGCATTGAAGAAATAGGGGCAGCAGCAGCAGACTGATTTCAAAATGTATGGTAAATACTAATTTGTGTCAGGATATTTTATCTCTTCCTTCTCCTGCCCCCCATAATCTTTTTTTCACAGCATGCTCACACAGCAGAAGATAATAATTAAGCTACTGTGCATTGTCTGTCACTGGCACACATTAGAAAATTATGAAATAAGACTGAAGAATAGCCAAAATTAGCTTTTAGAAACTCAATTTATGCATTAGTTTTCTGTGAATTTAGGTCATTTAAAAGGTGACATTTTATTAAGGCTGGACATAGAAGAGTAATTTTTCTTTTACAAAGCTTACAGAAGTTTTGAAATTTGTTTTCTTATCAACTTGAAGTAGATTTTTGTTCTCTGTGAAAAGGAAATCTAATACTAAAAATTTTTAAATTATCCCATACTGGTCATTTGAAAATAAAATACTTCTGATATGCTGAAGGAGAGTCAGAGACCCTCAACAGAGAAGCTTTCCAACTTGCATCCTCAGAACTTCTCAGACTGCAGTACTTTTAACCCAAGCAGTCCTAGGATTCCCAGTTGAGCCTAAGTTTTTCTGGAAAAATATCCCAAAATAATATCATGGAAATTCTGAGAGGATAAGGAAAAAGTCTGTTTGAGAAGAGGTTAAATAGGCTAGCTGGCATGTTGATTTTCTCCTAAAAAGGGTCTTGTCCACATTTCTTTCTCCCTTTCAGACTTGGAGTTTGGTGGTAAGCCCAAGTCTGTCTGGGCGAGAGGAGCAGTGTCCTTCCTGATAGGCTATGGGCAAGCTAAAAGCTTCAATACTACCTTTGCTGGTGGTTAGAGCGTCCCTAGAGTGCATCCCAGTTTTTAGAATTCATAGACAGTATTCTGCAGTGATCCAACATGTTCACAACATTTGTTTTGAATTAAGATTGAAACTCAGCAGTCTATAATAAACATATTTCAACAAATTAAAACTCCAGTGGCAAATGTATTATTTTTCCAGTCTCCTTTGCAAATTCTGTGGAATATCTTCATCTTTTCCTGTATTGTAATGTAAAATAATGCTCATTCCTTAGGAGTATGCTTACATACTTTTTACAGTATACCACATAAAAATCGAGTCAGCAAAGTCTTCATTCTTCGAATAGTACTCTAATCCAACATTAGAGCATCTCTACATATGTATTTAAAACAGATATGTAAGGAAATAATCCACTTTTGGTTTCACAGACAACAAAATGAGGCACAAAACCCAACATGCTCTTGCTCATGTAAATCTTAGTAAAATTAATTCTAACTAAGGATGAATCTTAATTTTTCAATGCTTAACTAAGAATCTGAGCTGTAAGACATCCTCATTTTGTAATGCTGCAGAATATTCTATGATTAAATTCAAGGGTTCTCAGAGCATCAAGAAACTCTGGGATAGATTATCAAATAGCTTTTGGAGCTTTGGAATGATTTCCCAGCACTAAACAAAGAAGAGAAATGGATCTCTTCTTAAGGACAATTAAGTGGCTTGAGGACATAATATGGTACTCTGTAAAGTTACTTTACAATTCCTCAATACCATAAGGAAAGGTTTACATGTGGGATTTGAAAACTATATGGGCCTTTGAAGAGAGGCGTTTGAACCATTAGAGTGACTTAGCATCATGGATGTTCTTCCTGGTTTCCAAGATGATAGACATTTGCTTGTATTTATGGTTTAGTACTGGAGAAGAAAGCGTGAAGATGGAGGGCGAGTAGTTTAGGCTGTCCTGGGGAAACAGTGTGCTTGTACTGTTTGCTAAAGAAACACAATGTGCTGTCCTGTAGGAACCCAACACACAGTTTTCCCTTGATAGTAGCAGCGGGTGTTGACACCAGTTTGAGCTGTTATATCATGATGTTAAAGATTTATCTGGGCCTTGATTTCAGTGTGTGAGCACAGAAATATTTTCTTTTTCTTCCTCCTTTTCTCTCCGTAGCTCATTTGTAAGTACTATCTAATCACCAAACAAGATGCCAAACTCTTAGTTCATTGTCTGTGTTCATTGTTCCATAATTATATATGAAAGCTAAATTCATGGTTAGAGACTGCAATACTCTGTTATCAGCACAACAAAACACAGGAGGGAGATTTATAACATGCATGGTGTTACAAGATACCTACACGTGAAAGGAAGTAGAATGAGCTTATAGTGGGACTAACCAGTAAGCGTACAGCTATTATTTCATAGCTAGATTCTCATACAGGGCTATCCACCATACTTCAAAACCTCCATCCACCAGTGCATTTGTTAGTTTCACATTTGTCATATGTTCATGCTCCTTTCTCTCTCCTGAGAAAAGTATGAGCAGTGCATGTTTTGTTTCCATATTTTAATTGCCTTAGGGAAAGAATCTGCCATAGATACAAAACTATTTGAATTCATCTTTCTCCAACTGTTCTTGGAAAAGAAGCTATCATGTTTATACAACACAAGACAGACTTGGCAACGGTTACATGGATGGTGCCTTCCCACAGATCATACAGTGCCTCAATCTATTAATGACCTGAACTCCATGCAGCAATGCCCTTGAAAAACTTCTGTTAGCGAATGTTGAATCAGAAA
>JAVSBS010010300.1:66610-77711 GCA_033124195.1 Coracias cyanogaster
CTCATTATTTTAAAGTAGACACAACTATAGGGCCTAGTGTCTAAGCTAACTGCAAAAGGTTGAGGGAGACGGGACATCTGCCTTATCAAGAACACAGTATGGAAAGAACTAATTCAAGCTGACTATGTGACCTGGAAGAGGACCAAGTCTCTAAGGGAATGTGCAGGACTTAGAGATGAAAAGTGTAAGACCACCTTATTTCTGAGGAAGAGTGTTTACTTCAACACAAAATGGCGGGTCAACCACGAGAAGACCACCACCACGGTGTGCTGTGCAGGTGCAAGAGGGAGGAGACCTGGTTTCCATATGAAGTGGGATAGTTTATACGTATGTAGAGGTGTAATGGGAACTAATGAATATGTAACCTTTTATTGCTTATAAGCAAGATGCAGAGCCATGCCGGTGTGCATGTTTTTGGAGGCACTAGCCCGGGTGCACCCGCTGGGGAATAAGCATACCTCCTCATAAACTCTCTACAAGTTTTTTATCTCATTTCCACGCATCAATCTTCTAGTCCTATGAAGTGTCCCTTTAACATGTCACTAGTAATAATTAAGCAGTTGTTAATGGTTGAAGTAACTATTATGATATTTTAGATTACTTTTTAAAAGTTTACAAGAACAGTATTTAACCATTTATGTAGAAAAAATTGACTGTCACATTCCCACAGTTTTGCTGTTCATCTTAGATTAGATGGATCCTACACTTGGTGCAGGGATAATGTCTCCTTCTGCTCAGTATCCAACACAACAGATGCTAATCATGTCCTCTGGATATTACTGCATATACTAATTAGCTAACAGCACAAAGGACTTATTGCATATGTGCTCAAACTGTATATCCACTTTGATCTGAGGGGTGGAATGACTATGTGTAATAGAGACACCACTAAATGGATTTCTATTAAAGTTAGCGCTTGCTCTCTTGTCTTAAGTACAAGTCTATGCAGGTCAAAAATCAGTTCTCTCTCACAGAATATGTAATTCAAAATAACATTGAGAGAGGTAATTAACAAATCCACAAAGTTGTTTAGGTTTCTAACTCGTGGTTAGATAAACTTAAGTGTCATGGAACTGATTACCTTAAACTGCTGGAGGTCACCAAGTAAGTCTATGACAGAACAAAACTTTGACTAAAGACTAAATGAGTTGACATTCAGTCAAAAATTATTTGTATTTATTCCATATTTCATATCAAGATTCTTCCTGAGGTCTACAAAATCTCATTGAGAAATAAGGGCCAAAGGCAATCATTCCTTTCTTCTGAAAGTGATATGAATTATATGTTTGAATCAAGAAAGAGGCACTTGAAAACAAAAATCCAGAAGATGCTCTAGAAGTCATTTGACCAAAGCTGATATCACCAAGGAATTTGCCAAAAGTCATTATACCTACAAAAGCATATTTTAATGACTTTTAGCATAACTTCCTTGTTCACACACATTCACTTTCAGAAGGAGGAAGGCAAGCAGCAGTTCCCCTCTATTTACTAAGAGTTCCATTGTTAATTTTAAAGTTATTGAAAGTAACAAGCTAAAAGCAATTACTTTAGCAGGCTATGTAGCAGGTTACTGGAGGATATATCCACATGACTCTGAATCTCTTTAAGTGAGATTTATCCTCACCTTTGACACTTCAATCTTGGTTTCCTTCTGCAAGTGTCTAATATTGCTCATTATTGTGAAATAAAGACTGTACAGTAGCAGGGCTCTGAGACCACTCCTATCAGAATCAGTGTAAATGGATAAAGTATTGCATGTTCTAATTCAATGTGTATAAAATGTTGGTAATTGCTGTTGAATAACCATGCCCATAATAGGCATGTCATTTCAAGATGTGATAAACAGAGTACATGGGTTTAGTGTACCATTGCTTGCTTTTTGTCAGTTCATATATCTCTTGTATAAGGGTAAAGGAGAATTGAGGTGGAATTTCTTGGCTGCAGAAGGAGCTTGTTTTCTTCTGGAGCAAGGGGTTAACTTGGCGGGGGGTTGGGGGGGGGGGTGGGAGCGGGGAGGAAAGAGGAACAAATCTTCTATGGACAGAAACTTCCAAATATAAAGCTATGGCAGGAAAGCAAAGAAAAGTAGATCTCCTCTAGAACCTGTGAGTCTACAGCTTGTCGGAAGACTAGGGGACAAACAAATAGACAGGACTCAGAGGAGTCAGGATAAAAAATGTCTCTCAGAAGGCACCATGTAGTATTGGCTGCAATGTAGAAGCCTCTGTTTTGAGTGAAACCAAACCTGGGAGAAGGAAACCCCCTTGGACATGCTGAGCAGGGGAAGATTGCTTCGTAACAATTTTTAAATTTTTGTTCTGTGTTTTCTGTTTGCTGATAGCTTTAAACATTCTACTTTATGGCATAATAAATCCATCTTTTTAAGGGATAGTAGGCTGTCTATATTTTCTCTGGTGAAGTCACTCTAGAGAAAAGTCTGAGTCAAATCTTTGCCACCTTTTACATCTATCCCATATTTATATATGAGTTTCTAGAAGATGCAGTATGTTAGTCATTTGTTACCTAGAGTAAGCTTTAAAAACTCTTCTTTATTTGAGAATGGTTCAGTTGAGAACAGTTACTACCTACTGTTAGTGTTAAGCTTCAGTAAGTATCTCTCTTTTGGAAAAATTGAAAAATATCTATAACTTTCCTAATGGTAAGGATAGAGAGAGCATCAGAAAAGATTACCAAAGGCATTTGTAGAACCTCTGTCATTTAAGTTTTTAAAAACAGGCTAGACAAATGCCTGTTAAGGATATATTTGGTATAAATGACCCTGCTTTGGGCAAAGAATCGACTAGATGACATCCCAGGTTGCTGTTCCTTCGCATTTCTTCTTACCAGTCGTTCTGAAAGATCAACATACATTTGTATACAAATCCTCCCTCAGAATACTTTCCTCAGTATGATTGAAGTAGAAAAAGCTGGTCTAGAACAGCTGAAATAAGAAAGTTGTACATAAGCTGTTTATCATTTAGCTTACACAAACCTCCAAGATACAAACAGGATAAAAGGCCTGCAGATAATTAACCTTCAGGAAAGCATTAAAAAGGCCAAGGACATTATCACTGAAAAAACACTGGATTCTTAATGCCTCCAGGTCAACATATATCATTCAACAGCTCTCCCAAGCTTCATTAAGAGGCTGAAATACATGATGCAATATTTAGAGGAGTCTTGATTCTGTGCAATATCCTATTGTCTTTCTAGCTTAGTCTTATCATCTCATACTCAACTATTAAAAATTAAAAATCCTGTGGGTGAATTCCTCCCTCCCATATGCATATTGTTTTCACAAAGCTTTTTCATAATCTCTGAACTCTTTCGGTATTAGCCCCATGACAGATAACCAGCTTCCACAGAGATTTCTTAGCTAAGATCATAGAGCTTAAGTTTGTCATATCCTACATAACTAAGCCTTCCAGCTAAAGTATATTTATAAAGCTTGAGGCAGACTAGATCCTTTCTTGTATTGTCAACAGACTCATTAAACATGATTTTCTATTACTTTTGTAGGGGAAGGCTGGGAAGTCACATGTGATGTACTTTGTCCTTAAATATAATCATACTATCTTTTTAGCATTAACAGTGTGTGAAGGAGAATTTTTGAGTCTTTATATAGCTTTAAAGAAGGACTTTTATAAAACTTCTTGATAAATAGCAATAATTAAAGGAAGAATGTCCAGAAGGAGGCTGCAAAACAAAGGGCAAAATGAAAGGACAGCTTCAGCATGAATAGAAACCAGGAATTTTTGTAAAGTCTCTGGCTTGGAGGCAAAAGATTTTAGTTCTATTTCTGTCTCTATTGCTGACCAGCTATGTGCATTAGGAACCTCAGCTGTTTCTTTCCTCTCCTCAGCATAGATCTCAGCATCATGTCGCCCACCTTCTGGGTGAATTATGGTCATTCTTTGCTAAGTGGAATATGAAATTCTCTGCTATCAAGGTACTAGCATTCACCAGGGCACAACCCAGTAGCAAAATCCAAGGTTGGCTTGTCCTACAGCATCTCTGTATTAATATTTCTGTGTCTCTTTGAGCTTCTGGCAACTCTCACTTCATGCTACCCTATCTGGGCTGTAAAAGGAAATTTGGAGATTTGTCATCTGGGCTTTTTTTATTTCTGTGGCTTAGAAAAGCTGCAGCTATGGACCTCTATATATAGAAATTTGCAGCTAGAGAATGTGAGCTAGGTATATGTTTTCGCGTTACAGTCACTGTAGATCCAGACAACACAGTCTGAAGAACAACTCAGTTCATTGTAAAGTTGGCATCCAAGCTTGGTTAGTCATAATATCTGATCACAGGTTCACAGACGAGAAAAAAAATACTCATCACTTCCACAGTTTCTGAATGTATTTATCATCTGCTCTGCCATCTGATCTTCAAGCTATTTTTCCCATAGTCAGTCAGGTCATATATCTTCAGAGCATTCTCTATCATATCTAAAATAAACCCTGCATACTATACACTGCACTTTTTTTTCTGCTCAAACTCCCCAACCAGTTTAAACATAATAATCCATTTACAATATGTGGTTGCCATTTAGTTATTGTCTGTTGGGAATAATTTCTTGCCTTTATCAGGTTTATGAAGAGACAGAAAATCCAACCAGCCTTCATGTGTCTTACACTGTACAACAGCAGGAATATGGCATTTTTCTTATCTCCAATGCTGTTTTCACTGAAGTACTGACTAAACCTATTTACATATGCCCATAAATGTCCATCAACTCTTTACAATAAAACTCTGTTAAACCTTGCAATTTTGTCCTTTGTCTGTAAGCATTTTTTCCTCTTTTGAATGTAATTTCAATATATCAAACACCATCTTGCCTTTTAAAATAGCTAACCCAGGATTGTCTTGCTTTTTCATATGAGGAACATAACTAATAGATTGGCTTTAGAAAATCCGTTGGTTTTTTTTTAAAGCAACCTTAGACAACTAATATTATATAAATTATTTTCACTGATTCCCCCTGCAGAACCTTAATAATTGCTTCCTCTTTCAACACATTCTACAATCTGACAAATAGGCCTTCTAAAAATGGCATATTTCCCCCAGGTAAAAATGTGCTTTTCCTTCCTCTGAGATCAAAAAAAAAGAATGTGGAAAAGACTAATTTAAAATTATTTTTTTTCCTCATAAATGTAAAGCTTATCTTGTTCAAATATTGAAACAGATTGAAGCTGAGACAGACAACATAAAAGATGACTGTTTCACTATATGGAAAAATTTCTTTTATGACCAGAGCCTTTACATAAATTAGGGTAATCTGACCCACTGTCAGGTAATAACACAGGTCAAATAACTTCAGGTAATGTCTCAGGTATCAAGTTGATTAATCTCACTTAAGACAGAACAAAACTTCTAGGAAGACACACACTATTGCCCATTGCATAATACTCCAACTGCAACCTCTTTAAGGCAGAGACCTTCCACTGCTCAGACAGCACTTAGTTCAAGCAAATCTTGGTTAATGCCTAACTTTGCTAGATATTAAGACATATGCTAATTCCCAACTTTCCTGCTAGGAACTAGACTACTACTGTTTTTTTACCTAGATAAAAATAAGCTTATGCTGTCTGCCATGTTTTTTCAACTCTGACTTCTTGTTCAGAATTTACGAGTGGTGTATATCCATAACGGATCAGCATCCAGTCTGAGAACACAAAACCGCTTGTGCTTTGCTGAACACTTGGGTAATCTGCCATGTCAGTAGGAGGGGAAAATGGTACATCATTTATTGTTCAACCACACTGTTCTCCTGCTACTTTGAAAAGAGCCACTGTATCTTAATAAAACTGGACACTGCCATGGCACATTTCTACCTTCTCTTCATGACAAACACGACTCTGGTTTTGTCTGATGTGATAAACTGACCCATTATTTTGAAATAGTCTAGGATATTACTGCTGGATAACTTTTATAATTACTTCATTGTTCAGCTAAACTTCTTTTCATTTTCTGTAATTTCAAGCTGATTTTGGAAGGAACTGTGGCTACTTCTGGATAACATATGTTCGTAGATCCCTCAGGATGGCTGCCTAAAAAAACAAAGAGGCTCTGTTGTTTGGCACACTGCTACCAAATAGTAACATAGGCTCTCTGAATGAAAGAAAGGGAGAGAATGTGTCCTGTGAACACCGTGAATTTTCACATTTTCAAGTCACTTTCTTTTTATATGGAGAAAATGAAGAAAAGTTATTTTAATCTGCATCTGAAAGAAACATCATATAAGTGCTAAGTAAGGTATACTGAATCTAACTTAAAAGAAAAAAAATAAAATGAAAGGAAAGAAAAAAAACCCCTCTCTGATATGATGGACAATGATTTAAAAATAAGTCCTGTGTTTATAAGCATGTCTGTAAGTGTGTTAAACATTCATTGCACTTTTGTGACTGCAGTTTGAAAGTTTAGAAAAAGAAAAAAAAAAAACCAGAAAGGTTTATTTGACCCTAAATGCTATTTCAAGTTGAGGAAAGCTATTACTAACTGCTGAACCCAACAAATGGCTATGGCCCAGAAATTAGGTAAGACATGTAAAGCACTGAATATTTCATTTAACACTATTTAGAATTATAGGTTTTTTTCTAGTTGGAAACAGTTTGTTGTAAGATTTACCTGGATTTAATTTTTAAATGTATGTTCTAGATATTTGACCCTCAATTGCTTTCCAGGTTTTATTTGCTGAGACGGGTAAAATTGGTTTTTTGGATCAACTTGGTTTTCAGTTTGGTCAGTGAATTTAAATTTTAGAAATTTTCATGGTGCTAGCTAAACAACAGTGTCATTTATAAATAAAGTGTCTGAATTTGTCTGTGTGGCAAAGTAATTGGGAACTGGAAAATATTCTGTATTTGTCAAAATGCTTTCTTGATGTAGTTTACAGGAAGCTGGTTCACCTTCTGCACAAAACAGGTGACTCCTATCAATTTTTTGGGAACCTGTCATGTAAGAACTGTGTACAGTGATTTCATCTTGCAACTGTTTGTGTCTCACAACAGAAACATAAGGCCATGGGAGCCATAAAATCCATGTCCTGCAGGACAGAATTATTTACATTGCAAGAACTTTTTGTAACTCAGAGGAATGAATGCTGCAGAGAAGAATATGTATTTTTAAGTCCGAAGATCTGTATCTGTAGGTTAGGATTAGATAATTAGGCTCCATGATGTTTATAATTTTCATACCAAGCAAATACCTGTTTATATCTGATGGTAATATTAAAGCACAGGTTGGAATTTTCTTATACTGAAATAATATAGTCTTCACAAATTAAGTCTTAATATCATATAATTAAAAGTAAAGCATAATAATTTAAAATTCTCTCCTATTCATGAGTCTTTAAAGTGATTATGGGTTCCTTAGTCAATACATTGACCATGCCCACTGTATGACACTAACATATTAGCCAAAGAACATTTATTACAGCTTTTTACAAACCCGTGCAACTTTGATTTAAAGTCATGCATTCTAATATGTTTTGACAAGTAAATTGCTTGCCTTTTTTCCTTGATAGCCAACCATATAAATAATGCATGCATAGTAATAGCTACAGCAATAATGTAAAAGTCAAGTAAGGAGACACATACGGAATGCTAATGATAAAGGTGCACTACCTACTTCAGGCAGGAAGAAAAATTAAACAACTGTAAAATATATCAAAGAGAAGAGACCAGTCATTAAAAAAACTGATTTTATATGACCATGGTAACGGCCAGTGAATAATGGAAGGGTATTTATTACAGCCCATTACAAGCAAAGACATTTTTGGCATCCTGAAATTCTTTCTCTCCTAACATGAGGACTGACTCAGCATGCAGAAGCTGAAGCATGAGGCGTAGCAGGTTTTAGGCCTAGGTCTGTTTAGTCAGACCCTTTGCTCTACAATCTTAGCACATCACCGAGCATCTTTCTCATAGGAAGTTCCATGGCTTGACTAGGCATGGAGTCCAACAGGAAGGCCTCCAGTCTCCATCTGAAGACTGTCATAGAATGAGACATCAACAATTTTATCAAAACAGGGGCTTATTGGATCAAATAGGTTGGGTAACCAAATCATTGCTGATGCTGAGAACTAGATGAGACTAAAACTACTTTTAATGCACAAAACTTTTACTTTTGTGATCCGTCATACTTCTTTATAAATAACCTTTCACATTTTAAACCAAGGGAATGAAATACTATAAAACTTTCAGAAGAGCTTGGACATTTTCTGACACATTCCTTTTTTGCATACCTTAGGGTCTAGCCACAGACTCATTGCAAATTATTTAGACTTTAATGACTGCTACAGTCAAGTTAGACAAGCACTGACAATTCAGCTTTTTTCTTCTAGATACAAGTCAGTTGCAAACCTACTCTGATTCTTCTGTAGTTGTTACTACCAAGACATTCACCAAGTAGTACAGTCAAATTCTGAAGCAGTTCCTTTGAACTGATCACCTTCACAGTTAGTCAGAAACAGCATTGCAGTGTTCCTTCCTGAGAGCTATGCACTTGTTGACAAAGAATAGAAAATAATTATATACTGTCATAAGCATTTAGAAGATTTTTTTCCTTGTTAAGCCTTTCAGATTTTTCTTAGCATATTGAAACAATTTGGTGAACATTCGCATGGTTTTCAAAGAAAATTGATTTGCTTCAGTCATGTAATTCCTGAAAAGTAGCCAAAACAGAAATTAACTTATTTTAAGATACTGTATAGATACTCAAGTGGATTGCTGTACCTGAGCTTTCTCTTCTTTCTGAAAGAAGTTTTGGACAACATTTCTCAGAAAAGATGCAATCAAGTCCAGCTGGAATTTCTTCTCTTGAATACAGCTGGGTTATGCCAGATTAATACCAACAGGGAAATAAAGATCCCACATTTCTCAGTTATGAGAAATACAACTCATCCAATGGCTCTTGTTTTACAGTTTGTTTTGTCTTGTTTAATCAATTTAGAATAATTCAGATGCTATCAGATTGTATTCCAACTATGCAAATCCAATTCACTATGTAAAGGTACATTTTCTGCACACTTTTCAAAAATATTTGGTATTTTTCCTCACACTTAGGAAACACTTAGACTAAATCATATATATAAAGATAGCATTCCATCATTCACAGTGTAAGATATGCTTTTTATGATACAAATTTTGGTGTAATTTCTTTCCATAATTGGTTCTTTTTAATAAAGAAATAAAATGGCAAGTGGTTTGAAATGTAATTATTATTAAATAACACCACAGATGCAGAGACATCATCTTTTGTTTTGTATTTTTAGTAGCTGCCAGCATTCGTTTCTGATCTGTTTATTAGCATGTAATTTAAATGCTCATATCTTCCCAGACAAACTGTATGATTAGCCACTTAAATACCCTCATTTTGTTCTTTCAAACAATTGCTGTAAAGAGCAACTCTTCGTTATATCAGCAAATGATTTGAACATGAATTATGCAATATGTGTGCTGCAGTTACAAATAATCGGAAAGAGCTGATAGGAATTTTTAAAATACATAATTTTATTGAAATCATGTTGAAACACATATATAACACATTAGTCATAATAACACAAGTTTAGCAGAAAGAATGCCTGTGCATTGCAAACAGATAACTCATCTTTTCATCTGTCCATTCCTCCCTCCAATGGACAATGAGAAGGATGGAAGTAGGTTCCAAAAGGCTCTTACTTGGAATAGCCACACATGGACCTAACCTATGGTACCAAAGTGAGAGACTACAAGATTCTGTGATTGTTCTCAGAAGAATTAAACATCACAGCTTCATAAATATTGCAAATATGCTTTCCAAAAGTATTTGCTACCTTCTGTCAAACTTTGACCATAAGAGGATTTGTGTGTGTGTGTTTTCATGCTTTCCTTCTCTGGATTCTCCTGAAAAGTCCATGTTAATACCATCAACTCTGCAGGTATTTGCAAGTAATATTTATATTATTATATTTTCTTGTGGGCTATGTCCACAGCAGCACTTTTTACACCCTAATTTTTCGACCATTGTTAGCTTTAGAATTAATGTTTGATTAATTATCAGTGGATTTCATTGTTGTCATCATGCTGTGGCCACATCATGGGGCCATTTGTACTCTGATCACTGCATCGCCTAACAACACCAAAAAATTTTTTTTCTTGATAAATTCAACAATAGATTTCATCATGCAGCTATCTCAGCTTAACAAGATTTCTAATTTGGATAATAGTGAAAGCGAGTGAGCTCTTAACACACTGACTATTAACTATTGTTAAGATTTTCTCTTAATCTAGAGCTAAGATCTTCTATGTATTTATGTAAATGAGAACCTGTATTTGCAATGGAGTAAAATTTGTACATTGACTATTCACCAAAAGTGTGACTGAACAAAGTGGAAAGTTTCAGAAGTTTATTGGTCTTTAGTCACTTGCAGCTTGACAAATTGAAAATGTTTTTTCTTACGGGGACCTCTTGAGTAGTGACAGCAGAAATGAATGCTGCTGCAAACTTTTTATATTTTCTAATTAAGTTATAATTAAAATGACGAACAGAAGCTCAAAGATTTTTTTAACATAGTGAATACATTTCAGATTTTTTGATGTGGCCCTTGACAAAAGCAAAATATTTCTAGATAATATTTCTAAAAACAGGAGACCTGGCTGTGAGGTAAGAATCAGGCATTGAATTCTTTTAGGACTGAGGACAGCAGTTGGATCAAAGGCTGATGAGAATCATACTTACATTAGCAGGATTGGGCTCTGAACCAAGAGAGAAGTTTGGATTTTAGAGGAATCAAAATACCCTTTGGCCAAACCTGCTTTCTCTTGATGTCAAATAAACAAAAAATGTTTGTTTTTTCTTGAACTAGTCATAGCATAACTGAGATCAACTGAATTGTATTTAAAAGATGCTTCTGATAACAATTATTTAACATTCTAAAGGTCTGCAAACATATGTGAAACCAATTGGCCAGAAAATGAAAATTGCAGCATGGCCAAAGGTTTTATTGCGATTACAAACCAGTGAAAAATGCTCTTTGTAAACCAGGAAAGCCCTTAGGAGGTGTTTAAGAAGCCTCCCCTTACTTGGAAAATCGTGAGGGGGGCAAGGATGGGGTGGGGGG
>JAVSBS010010301.1:0-19146 GCA_033124195.1 Coracias cyanogaster
GCAGAGCCCCGCCCCCCGGCCGCCCCCAGCCAATCAGCGGGGCGGCGGCGGCTGAGCGAGGCTCCCTTTGTTCAGCCATTTCAGGGGCCGGAGCGGGCTCGGGCGCGGAGCTGAGGCAGGAGAGGACGGGCCGCGCCGCGCCCTCGCCACTCCCCTGCCGCCGGGCTCTGGGATGGTGTGGGTAGGTGTCCGGGCTGCGAGGGGCGGGCTGGGACGTCCCATCCCCGGGAGCCGCGGCCTGCCCGCGAGCGGGGGTCCGGGTTGCGGCAGTAGCCGCCGCCGGCGTGCCCGGCTTACCGTAAGCCCGGCTGGTGTCGGGGGGCTGCGCGCCACCGCTGGGATGGGAGCTGTGGGTGCCCGGCTGTAGGCTGCCCGTTCCCCTCCTGCCGCTGCCGTGGGCTGTGCCACCTCATGCCGAGGGATGGATGGGTGTGTGGGCGGGTGCGCGGGCGGGCGGGCTGGTGGGCTGGTGGGCTGGTGCCGGCATCGGAACGCGCTCCCTGGGCGTCCCCCTGCCTTAGAGCGGCATTAGGGGAAGGGACGCGGCCCGGCCGGGCCGGCCCCCCTCGGGGCGTGTCCCGCCTGCGGGCGCGGCCCGTCCCCCTCTTTGGCCACCGGCGCTGAGCGTGCGGGGCCGGGCTGCTACCAGGGGTGCCGCGAAGGGCCCTGTGCCGGCCTTCCTGTGGGGTGCCCGGGCCCAGCACCTGCTCCGGAGCCCCAGTGAAGGAGAGGGTGGCCTTCTTTCTCTCGCCCTATCTCGGCAAGGAGGTCTCCTGAGTCCCGGGAGCTGGCGAAGGCAGAGGACCGCTTGGAGTGGGGCAGGCGGCCCTGTGAGGAGAGGCGGGCGCGGGGACTGCCACGGCCTCCCCTGGGCTGGCTGTGGGGCCGAGCCAGGCACAGAGCGAGCGCGTTTCTCGGAGTCTGTCGGGTTTCCTTGCCCCGCAGCGGTAGTGTCACGGAATCGTGGAGTGGTTTCAGTTGGAAGGGACCTTAGAGGTCATCTAGTTCTAACCACCTGCAATGGGCAGGGACGCCTACCACTAGACCGGGTTGCTCAGAGCCCCATCCAACCTCGCCTTGAACACTTCCTGGGAGGGGACCATCTAAACTTCTCTGGGCAACCTGTTCCAGTGACTCACCACCCTCACAGCGAACAACTTCCTTATATCTAATCAAAACCTACCCTCTCAGTTTAAAACCATTACTTCTCATCCCTCTCTCCCCATCTTTCCTGTAGTCCCCCTTTAAGTATAGGAAAGCCACTATAAGGTTTCCCCAGCACCTTCTTTTCTCCAGGCGGAACAACTGGAGCTCTCTCAGCCTTTCTTCAGAGGAGAGGTCTTCCAGACCTCTGCTCATCTTCATGGCCCTCCTCTGGACCTGCTCTAACCGGTCCATGTCTCATATTGAAGGCCTCAGAGCTGGACATAGTACCCCAGATGGGGTCTCATGAGAGCAAAGTAAAGGGGGAGAATCACCTCCCTCGACCTGATGGCCACCTTTGTCTTGATGCAGTCCAGGATACAGCTGGCTTTCTGGGCTGCAAATGTGTCCTGAAAGCTGTATTTTGGCTGTTCTACTTCACATTTTCTAGAAAATGGCATTGTTGGAAAGCACTCTTCCAGATTCAGTTGCTTCTTACTCCCACAACATCTGATAATATTCTATTACTCTTCTATTGTTATGTATGTTCATGGATGCTTAGTAAATGGCAGTTCTTGAAAACATCCTTGAATAAAATATTTTTCAAGGTGACTGTTATTTTCTTTTATTTTTGTATTTTCTTTATCCAAAATTGTAAGGAATTGCAACAGGAATTGACTTCAAAGCAATATGTTACAAGAAGTTATTTCAAGCAATACATAGCTTAACATTACCTGTCACTATGGTGTCTTATTTAGGAAGGTAGTAAAGCTTTGAAAAAAATCTATTTTGGAATGTTAGGATTCATAAATCATTTACCCATATTGATCCTCATTTTGCAAGGAGTTCTCTTCCTAGCTAGGAAGAAGAGGCCAGGAAATTCAGGTGTGAAGCAAGTGTTTGAGGGAGTAGTGGGTCACTGCATTTCCCTGGGTATTGCAGTATCTGCCTGCCATTTTCTCTAGACAAAATGCAGAATAAGTTGGATGTTTGGGTCTGGTTATTCTGAAGGTTTAGGTCTTTGTATGCTGGTTTTTTTGTTTGGGTTGTTTGTTGGGTTTTTGGGGGGAGCTTTTTTTTTTCATGAGTTCCAATGTATCAGTTACAGAGGTACATTATAAATTTATCTTGTAGGAACAACTGGTCATGGTGGAACTATCAGGAATTATTGATTCAGACTTCTTAGAAAAATGTGAGAACAAATGCAAGATTTTGGTGAGTGATTACAGCACAATAGGAAAGGGGTAAGTCAGTACACATGTGAACAAGGGACTGAGGCTGTTTCTAAATTCCTTGAAGTCAGTGAGATTTAGATTGGATCTTTGATAGAGAGTTAGGTGCAGTGTCTTAGCCATATTTGGCTGCATGCTATGAAATGGCATATGATCTTTGAATATAGTATTATGTAAATATAAGAAAACACTTTCAAAAGTACTTATAAGCTAGGACCATTATGCCCTCTGATTTCAAGCTCTAAGTTTTTTGTTTAATGATGTGTTTTACGCATTTTTTAAAAATACTGTTAAACACACTTCTTAAAATAACTTGAATACAGCTGTAAAGCCAAAAGACAGGGTAAAGCCAAAATTTTTCCAAATTTCACTGTATTTACAATGAGGTTTTTGCCAGATACTGCCTGGCAAGTTCAAGTGTTGTAAAGGATAACTGGGTATTAAGCATTTGGCAAACAGTTTTGGATGTTGTTTGCTTCACTGTGAGATGAATCTGGCTTACCTGTCCTTCTCAAGTTATTTAATCACTTCCTCTGTATGGGACAAATTTTATTTGCCCTTCAAATCCTATGTGGGCTATGACAGCCGTATAGATATTACAATTACTGTTGATTTGCAAATAGTTTCTGAAATGGGACCTTTATTACAGACTAAAAAGATGGAAGAGAACATCTCAGAGTGTGCCACTGATCAGAACGTATGCGAGGAGCTAAAGTCAGTTCTGAAAATCTCAAATGCAGGAATACAATCAAAAGTCAGAAATTGTCCATCACTGGATGGACAGGCTTTTATAAGCAGATTTGCTTCCTGGATCTGACTTAAGTCGCTTGAAATGTGTTACACGGGTGATCCGTTACTGGCGGCCAAATGGCTGCTTACTCTTCCATAGTGTTAAGGGGATTCTTTTAAAGTTTGTGCATTGTCTTGTAACATTACTAGAAAAACTTTTAAGTATCTATACTGTATCCTACTCATATCCAAATCTACCTGTGCTCACCACCTGGAGTAAGCATTCCTTGAGATTTTTCATGATGGAAAACTTGTTAAAACTCTGATAAAACATTCTACTTTGTGTTATTCTGTGTAGCAAGTTTTCTGTGAGGCTGGTCTCATAAGGGAAGACAGTTTCCATTTTTGCATAGTCCAAAAAGGAATGTGAATCGGCCAAAGAAATGAAGTTTTGAGTATTAAAAACATTAATGCTGTTGCCTAGTACTGATGTGTTATTTAAAAGATTCACTTCCTGTAGTAAAAAAAAAAACAAAACCAAAAACTTGTTCTGCATGCTAACTCAATGCTACTGACATTCTGAACTTATGCAGCAGCAAAAAGAATCCCAGAGCTTAAATCTTGCTCATGTTAGGTACTTCTGTTTTTTAAAAGTATGAGAGGAAAATTGCACAAATTCCTATTAACCTGTGTGATATAAGGCATTTTATCCTATTTACCATTGTGCCTCATCTTCAAAACTCTTAGCATGTGCTCATCTTCACGTCATGAATAATGTTAATGTTTATGAAGTAGTATTAAAGTACATTCTGTCTTAATAAGCATATTCTGTTCAGGCGTAATTTTTAATCAAAATACAGTTTATAAGTATATCTTCTGTTAAGAATAAGGGGATTCCAGCCTGTGTATTTGGAAAGCTCCACTGCAGAGGAAGGGGATGAGCTCATAGAGCTGCTACTTTATTCTCTTGCTCCTTGTTGTTGTTGGTTTTGGTTTGGTTTTTAAACACTTTGCAACTCCTTCACAATGTAGACACACAGTAATCACAGAAGCTTCAGTGACCCTGCAGTTGCACTTCTGGTGCTGGCATCATGTTTTATGCTGGACTTCCTCACCTGGTGTATTTTCCAAAGACTTTTGAAGGTTATTCCACTTTATAGAGCTTGTATTAATTGGAGCTTAGAAAATAATGTATTTTTTCATGCAAATCCATGTATTTTTATTTGTTAATTTAAAACAGAGGTTAAATTACTTTCCTAGAGGAAATAACAGCAGTTTAAATTCATTTACTGTAACCTGAATAGACCATTGACTGCAGTTTGATCTAAATTTCTTTCATCCTTTTTAACATACTAGGCATTTTCTATACCAGTTCATTGTTATTGGGTTTATTGTGATTGCTAGAACAGTATTATGTGGTATATTCTTTGTACATACTTAAAGCAACGTGGATGATGATAGACTGAAGAATTGTCATCACATTTCTTATTTTTAACAGTACACTGAATCTATGGTAAGTTTGGCTAAACCTTTTTTAACAGTTGTTATCACTGCTTGATTAAGCCTCCTACAAAAAACAGAAAGAAAGCTTCTTGCCTCGCCTCAGATGTTTAACATTGTAGAAGACCTTAGGGTCAATTGTAATGACTAGAATTAATTTTATTAAGTCTTTTAAAAGTAATATATTAATTTAATTGCATGTCTTGCAATTCTTTCATGAGTCCGCTAGCTTCTGTAAAATAGGATCCTCTGCAGAACTCTCGTATCCACTCCCATAAATCCTGTTTTAAAGCTGTACTTTTCCTCCTATGAAATTGACAGTTTGAGAAAACTTTACAGTCTAGAATCCATTCCTCTTCTCTAATACCAGGGGAAACTTTTAATTTCACATTAATTCCTTGTTATGGAATGCTTATTTTACTGTTATGTTGGCTCTTTAAACTATTTATCTTTTCAAGGAATTTATGTAATCTGGGTTCTGTTCGATCTGTTTTATCTGGTCTTACAGCAGGAAACTTGCCTGGGCTGATAGAGGCCTGACACCTGTACAATTTTGTCCCTCTTTTTGTAGGGAATAGAGACAGAGAGGCCCATTTTACAAGTGGACAGATACGTATTTGCGGGAGAATATGAAGGTAGGAAAAACGATGTGGATACAATCTCTTCTTTCTTACAACCCAAAGAACTTTCTTAACATCAGTTGGTTGCACTGCGAATGGATGACATGGTCCTGTGAGGTGCTGAAGTTCTGGGTGAGGTTTGTGTAACACCATATAGGGCCGCACCGTCTGAGTTAATGGCTGAATTAGCCACACATCCATGTTACTTAGCGGGGAGTACGCCTGGAAGCTGACTCCAGGGTGCACCAGCTGGTGTTTCTGCAGGGAAAAATGTGGGGCATAAAAAGCCTTAAAGTAAGTGCTTGTCTCCTGTGTAAACAGGAGTGATGTGTTGTGCAGTCTGTAGTTTCCCCATTTGCCTTATGGTGGCAACACTGGCCTGGAAGAAAATGGTCTGGAATCCTCCCTTGTAGTGCCTTGCAATGGCGTGACACTCCCATCTGTTCCTGGGCCGGCAGTGAGGTTACCAATGCTTGGCTCTTGCGAGGGCTGGAATCCGAATGTTCCCAGAGCTGGGCCAGTGGGTGCAGTATCTATGGCTGATAGGAATTTGTCTCTTAAGTCTGTCTCACTTTATTTTCCATAGATACCTTGGGAACCTGTGTGGTTTTTGAAGAAAACACAGAGCATGGTAATTGTTGTGATTTGCTGTCTTGTTCGTTGTGGTAGCTGGCGGGGGGGGGAGAGCTATTTATCTTGTTCTGCTGTTAGTGGAATTCACTATAATGATTGGGGCTTGGGGTATTGTTTTTTCTCCTCTCTTCATAGCAGATGCAGAAGGCAACCAAAAAGTGCAACTGAAATACAAGTGCCACACAATGAAGAAGTTGAACATGACACGGACACTTTTGACAGAAAAGAAGGAAGGGGAAGAGAACGTTGGTTAGTGCCTTTGCCCTTATGCATAGGGACAGGGATGGATTATGCTTAGGGGTGGCAGCCTTGATCAAGCATTCGATCAAGAGCATGCTGGAAGTTAGAGGAACTTTCTTCTTTAGGCAATAAATGTGTATGTTTAAATACAAAACAAAACACAGAAAAAATAAAGGAGAGAGAGAGATTCCTCCTGACCAGTGCAGCCTCCAGAAGTGGCTAGCAGGAGATTCCTGCAGAAAAGTGTAAGAGCAGGGCAAACGTATGCTGATGTTCCCTGCTATGTATTTCTGTCATCTAAAGGTCTTGGCAGTAGTTCTGAAACCAGAGGTGCTGTTTAGTAGTTCTTCATTTATTTATTTTTCAAATATAAATATTTTTTAATTTCCATCAATTTTTCTAATGACTTTTTGAGTCTTTGTAATTGTTGAAAATCTATAATATCCTTAGTAAGAAGTTCCATGTTGTATGTACTAGAACTGAATTGTTCTTACTGAATTTACGGTTAACTGTAACTGAATTTATCTTACGTACAAAGACACACCTAACAGACCATTCATACTGATTGTCACTCTGTAGGCAGAACTCAGTGCTTGGGCGTTTGCTTTATTTCAGTGATGTTTGTTCATATTGAAGTCAGTGCTTTTAGGTAGTCAGATACTGAGTGTCCTACTATATATACTAGTATTCATTGGCAATATCCTGTTGCTCTTAGTTGCCTTTTTTTTTCCCATGCAAGTCAGTGTTACTGCTTTGTATTTTAAGAGTATGTAGCCATTCCACATTCAATATGGGCATTCGTGTGGACATTGGTACAGGAGGTATAACATGAAATGCCATCTAGAGTGTAACCAAACATCAGCATTCTTATCAACATGTACCATTTCTTTTCTCCATATAATTATATAATGCTACACAGAAACCCCTGCTTTTAAAGTACAATAGACTAGAGAATATGTTGCTTAATAGGAAGGCCTAATTCGTTCTGAAGTAGCAATAATGGTGATACCTCCTGAAAAACACTTTGTTTCTGTACCCTGACAGAACTTTAACATTGTGCATACAAAGTAACTACAACCTCTTGTGAATTAGCAACATGTGCTGCTTAAAAATCTTAAGTGGGAGGGAAACCCCGGTTCTATTTGGAGTCTGTTCCCTTTGCCTTGTCAAGGCTTCACAAACTTGAATTCTGGAGATGACGCAAATTCTTACAGTATTGCTGATGTCATTCCCTATCATCTCACCAGATGTTCTAAGATTTAGGTGAACCAACATTTTATTCTCCTTAGTGCCTTTGTAAAATTTTCTCAGCATTTTTTAATTATATTGAAGTTATTTTAAGAGTCTAAGGATGGTGTCTGTCCCCTAAATACAACAGAGACTGCCATACTGGATCCTACCAAGGGTGGTTTAGTCCTGTATTCCTGACTATGAACAGTGGTACGTGGGTATATGGAAAGTAGGAGGAAGGGGACATAAACATGAATAATCTTTTCTTTTGGCTGTCCTTCCAGTGTTCAGCGGTTTGTGAATAGCCTGACAAGAGTTTTCATCTGGACTACTGTGTCTTTAGTCCATAAAGGCTCTTCACCTTCATTAGCTTTTGACTTCTATCGCTTTTTATGACAGTTAGTTTTTAAATCGTATTTCTGCTGTATGGGAAAGGTACGACTTCCCTGAGAGTTTTCTTGGTCATTTGTTTGCTTTTTGTGGTGGTTACAAACGTATGATCTGGGGCTTCCAATGAGTGTGAGTTACTTACCTGTTAATTTTGTTAACAGTAAGTCAGTCCCTACTTGTTCTCCCAGTACAGCCTTATAAACACCTGCCTTCTCTGAGCTGTCTGCTCTCAGTAGAATTCTAATCTGTCTTTTTGTTGGTGCTTTCTTCGGTGGATTTTGTTGTTGTTGTTTGTGTGGGTTGGTTTTTTTTTTAAAGTCTTTTCCAACATAGAGCTAATTTTAGTCTCACCAATTCTTGTTTCTCTTTTCTAGTTGTTTACAGTGTGGGTTGAGCAGGACACAGTACTCGTGACATGGACATAGCCTAGTTCTGTATCTTGACTTCCCTGCTTTTCATTACTTTCCTAATAATTTTACCTCTCTTGTGACTGCTCTTTAGAGCCTGAGCTGGTGACATCAGTGAACCACATACAAAGCCTCCAGTATCTGGATAAAAACCTGTAGCTACATGAGTTGGATAAGTTGGTGTAGCCTATGCCTGTTGTTGTTAATTTATCAACAGTTAAGTTTCTCGTCATTGCAAGATGGTCTTTATTGAATGCCTTTCTGTTTGTTATTCATAGCCTTATTTTCCAAGGAAAATGAATGGTTTAAACCCTGTGGTGAGACACACCACAAGAATTTGTGTTGGTCTGAATTCTTGAAAGACATCTTTCCATCTGAAGTGATATTTTTTTTTTTTTTTTTACTTAAATGTTGGTCAGGCTCAGCCTTAGTAACAGTGAACTTAAACTAAGAAAAAAACCTGCTGCTAACTCTTAAATCCTTTTGTCACCACTATCAATTTTCCTTCTTTGCATCAGGTGGAGTGGAGTGGTTACAGATCAAGGACAGAGATTTTTCCTACAGCAGGCCTAATACGATTTGCAGCTTTCTGCGTGAAAAAGAAGATTCTGAGGAGTCAGCCCAGGCCCAGGACAAACTGACTGAAGAGTCAGAGGGAGAGGTGAGTGGTGGAGGGAATTCTGACATGAACTGTGATCTGGAGAAGCAGCACAGCTTGGAAATAGATCCGTCTATTCCTCTGCCTGACAGCCCTGCTTCTGGGGCAGAGGATTCTCCCTCTGGAAGTGTTGCCTTAGACGATGCCCCTCCATGATATCAGTTCTGAACTTTTCAGGATTTCTTCATGGAGTCCATGGGCTAATTTTTAAATGCCAATTTTTATAGGCTGTTACATGATTTCCAGTTTATCTGAGCAGTTAATCATGGAAAAATGGACATTGTGTTCTTGTGCATTGCATTTATGTTTGGATTATAGTGCAAAGGGCTTAAGTGGTGTCGTTTTTGGGTATTTTTTTAAATGCTGATTGGAAATATGGGTGTCTCTACCTCAAAACTGAAAAAGAGGAGATGGTAAAATTTTAAAACCCCCACCTCATAAAAATGGTTATGTATTGTACAGTCTGGAACATTTTGTAAGAAGAAAAGAAAAATGTTTAAAATAAAGGTCTGAATTTTTCAAGTATAGCTTCACCCTGTGTGTCATGTTCAGCCACATACCACATCTGTTCTTTTAGTGCAGTTATCGAAGGACAAATTCAAGTAACGGTTGCTTTTATTACTTGTTTGATACTCATCAAATTGCTTAGTTGAGATTTTTCTTTAGTGTTCTTTGACCCCTTGACAGATCTTAGAAATCCTTCAAATGGGAAGGGACTTCAGGAGGTCTTTTGTCCAGCTTCCCAGTTCAAATAGAGCCGTGACTGAATTCAGGCCAAGTTGCTCATGGCTTCGTCCAGTCAAGTCTTGAAAACCCCCGTGGACTTGTCAGCAGCTGATACTTAGGTCTTAATGAGGCGTCTATCACTCTTTCTTCCCCCACTTTCTATATAATATAATATAATATAATATGTGTTATACAAAAGGAAGTATCTCGCCCTGCACCATCCCAGTAACTTCCTGGCTCTGATCTTCTCAGGCATTTTTCTGAAGGTTTCTGTGCCCAAGATCCTGCACCCATGCATCAGTGGTTCCCAAACTGCTCCACGTGACCGTGTGATGGCCCCAGGCTAGTCTGTGGGTTAATACTACACACTGTTACATCATTTGTGTTGTCACATGGTATTTCATATAAAAGTTGAGCATGTGGTGCATTTATGTTTTTGAAAGAAGAGCAATTTTTTAAAAACATTTTTCCTTCTGACCTTTCTCAGGCTCCCTCAGAACAGTTTAACTGCGGCAATGCTGTGAGGATGGGAACACCTAATTAATTCCAGCATAATTATGTAATACTTCAATTGGTAATGATCAGAGGAGAGGTTCACCCCCAGTGTTGCTCACAGCACAGGATCAGCAAAGAGAAGTTATCAGAGCAGTGCAAGAGTTTCTAAAGATGTCAAGAGGATGGGAGCAGACAGGCTGAGGGAGTTGGGGCTGTTCAGCCCGGAGAAGAGAAGGCTCCAAGGAGACCTTATAGTGACCTTCCAGAACCTGAAGGGCGCCTACAAGAAAGCTGGGGAGGGAGTGTTTATAAGAGCATGTAGCAATGGGATGAGGGGCAATGGTTTTAAACTAGACAACTAGACAAGGGTAGATTTAGGTTGGACATTAAGAGGAAGTTCTTTACTATGAGGGTGGTTGAGCACTGGAACAGGTTGCCCAGGGAGGTGGTGGAGGCCCCATCCCTGGAGACGTTCGAGCTCAGGCTTGGTGGGGCTCTGAGCAGCCTGACCTAGTCCGAGATGTCCCTGCTGAGTGCAGGGGCTTGGCCCAGATGATCTTTAGCGGTGCCCTCCGGCCCGAACCCTCCCAGGGCCGGGAGCGGGAGGGGCGGGGCTGGCCGCGCGCACGCCCCCTGCCCGCCCCCGGGCCTTTGCCCTCTTCCCGCGGCGGATGTGACGTACCGGATGACGTTGCCTGAGGGCGGTGCGGCAGCACGTGGGCAGCGATGGACGCGCTGGATCGGGTGGTGTGAGTGTGGCGGCGGCGGCGGCGGGGCCGGTACCAGGAGGCGTGAGCGGGCCCTGCGGGCAGCCAGCCGCGGCTGCAGGGCCTGGGGATGGCGGCAGGGGGAAGCGGTTTGGAGAAAACGTGCGGGGAGGAGGAGGAGGAGAACGGAGCGCTGCCGGCTCGCTGGTGGTGGCAAGGCCGCCCTCACTCCGCTGGTAACTGAGAAGAGCCGTGGTGACCGGCTGGTGTTGAGCGTCTGTGTTTCCGTACACGTGGGAGAACTATCTGCATCTACAGCTGGAACTACCTGAGCGGGGTTGTTTGTTTGTTTTAAGAGAAAATAAATACAGTGCTTCGCGGAGATGATCCTAAAAAGCTTTACATTGATCAAGGGGAGAAATGTAGTTGTCAAGCCATGTAGTTAGCGAGGTCCGTAAGCTCTGCGTCCTGCCGACAGACACCCCGCGCTCGGGCCTTCCTCTGACACTGCTCGTGGTCTCTGAGGAATTCTGTTTTCTCCTCACGTGGGAGTCTCGGACTTGGGGAGGGAGCTGGTGTGAGGGAAGCTTTCAGCCTGCCGGCAGTCTGTGGGATTCTGCGATAGCTTAAGCGCTAGATGAGCAGGAAGGGAAAAGCAGGAGGCTGTGAAATCACCTTTGCTAGCCTGGGGAGAGAGGGAGGAGGAGGAGGAGGAGGAGTGGCAGTACAATACACTCATCTGAGACTGGGCTTCTAGCCTTGGTTGTAACTCTGCAGACTGGCGTTAGTTTGAGTAAGGGAGACATGTTACATCAGCACAGCTTGTTCCAATTCTTCTTTTACTGTTTTCTGTGGTGCCAGGTGCTGTTAGTAATTTTTGTAACTGTTCACTTATTGTTACAGAAAGCCTAAAACTAAGAGAGCAAAAAGGTTTCTTGAGAAGAGAGAACCCAAACTTAAAGAAAATACCAAAAATGCTATGCTCATAAAAGGAGGAAATGCAAACTTAACAGTGACTGAAGTGCTTAAAGACATTGTAAGTTGTTGGACATATGTGCAGCCTTTAGTTGTACAACCTTTTGTGCTACGCCAGCAGTACCTGCCTTTCTCTTCTTCCTACAGTTTGCACGTTGCCTGCTGCAAGATCATACTCTCCCTGTTCCCCACATTTCATCTTGACTGGTATTCCAGAGATGTCGCTACCTACCCTTTAATGGAGATTTTTTTTTCCCCCCTATTTTCTCTTTGCCAGAAGTTTTAGCTTATTCTCTTCATTATTATTTTTCCTGTGGTTGTCCAATATATAATGTGAAGCATTGCAAGTCCATTTGAATACAAGATAAGGTACAGAATTGGGACCGGATCACACAGATGAAGTAATATCCCAGAATCCTGCAAACTGTGTATATTGATATGGACCTTTCAGCCCCTCCCAGAACTTAAACTTACCAATCCTGCCTCCTAACCCTATACCTGAAAATATTACAGCAGTTCCTCCACTCTTCTCTTTACTTGTTTTGTCATTTTCTTTCCATCTTTTGCCATGTTGTTGTTTGCCAGGTTGTTGTTCCTTGGGTTCTGGTTCACTCACTGGTTTTCCTCATGCCCCTAGAAGCAGAGATTGCATTGTGTGATTTTTATGTGGCTTTGATTTCAGCTGTTTCTCAGTTGTTTTGTTATTCCGTAGTTTCTAGAAATAAGTCCTTCAGCAATTAATTTGGAACCAAGACTACTACCGACTTGAAGGGTATTACTGTGAGCAGGCCTTTTGAGGTGCTTTCTTACAGGCTGGTTTGCACAAGCAATTACTCTTTGTCATGTGATCCTGTAAGTTGTAGGGTTTTAGAAAAAGCAGTGCTGTGCACTGGCATGTATTAGAGGTAATGTGTTTAACTTTTTCTTTTGCAGTATGCTGTGAAGAAGCCTTTTGCTATACTGTATAAAAAGTAAGTGGTCTCACTTTGACATCTTTGAGTCTTCTGGCAAGACAGCTTTTGGTAATTTCAAAGCGTGAGTAGAGATGTTGGCTAGCAAGGGGGATGGAACAATGGCAAGACTTGCAGAAGGTGACTGAGCTTCATCATAAATTTCAGTAGACAGGAAGCAAGCTACGTGTGATAGGTGCTGGTGCTGGGCCCAGTTCTGTGCCAGGTATTAAGGAGCAGGATTCAGCAAACTTGAGCTGTTGCCTTCTCTGACAGATCTGCGCAAACAGCTAGTGAGTGAGGTTCGGTGTCAGGTGGGTGGGATGGAGTTCTTGTGTCTGAATTCCTCTAAATGTGAGTTACAGATTACGCTGTTAGATACATCTTGCTCAAAATGGGAACCCAGTATCTGTATGGATATGGTGCAAACACACTAACTGTAATAGCTAAATCTAACGTTGGATGAACTGGCAAAGGCAATTGTTTATGAAGTATCGCTGCCGGTGGTCTGGAAGTCAGGCCCCAGGAGACAGGAAACGTGGAGGAAAGTACTTAAACTGGCAATAGAGGCACTAAGGAGCTCCTGGGGGTATTAATATGGCTTATGGTTTGAACCAAAACTGAACCTATACTGCTGGAGTTTCCAGTAGAATGCAGGGTTTTCGTGTTATCAGAGAGCTAATTAAAGTGCCTGTTCTTTTTCGTTTTTTCTTCCTCTCAGGAAGAATATTACCAGGCCTTTTGAGGATCAGACATCACTGGTAAGTATAGACCATGTCTCCTCTTGTGACATTTTACAGCCTTAAAGTCATGAAGAACTTTACTGGAGGATAATTTGCTATTACTGTGAGGAACTAGATGAGAAACAAAGTTTATGGGGAGTTTGCATAGGTTGACGGTAGGGCTGTGTCTAGGTTTCTGGTGTCAGTAGGCGTATTTTTCTTCTGGCTGCAAGACAAAATTGTCACGTGAGGATTTTATTTGCGCTAAATGCATATTTCCATAAACTGACAGACAAATGTAGGATTCTGTAATGCTATTGTAAGTAAAAGTGCTTAATATGAGAGAAAGAATTAAGTGTTTCATTTTGGTTTTCCAAAAGTCAGTCCTCTAAAGTGCCATAGCTTATGAACAACTTGCTTTCAGTTTGGAATTCATTGATTAAAATAGTTAAATGGAGGGGTTGTAGCTTTCTGTGACGTCCTCATGTTTGAATAGAGGATGAAAAGCCCAGCAGAGTGCCATGAGCAAACACACACATCAGCTGTGTGGGTGTCAGATGGTTGCTGAGAGTTCTTTTCCAACATTCTGTCAAGAACTCTTGGGAAAATAGGCAATTTCAGTTAAATATGTGTATTTGGCCTGCAAAGAGGTTGCAAAAGTGGCTCTTTGGAGGCTTGGAAGGTATTTTGGAAGGGTGTGTATGTTTGGAAATACATTTGGGGATATGCCTCTGTCTGGATTTGGTGTTGATTCAGTGCTTTAAGGGCAAGATAATTTATGAGCAGGAAGGCAAAACATAGAGGGGCCAATCATAAGATTATCTCATGCATTTGCACTTAATTGAGGTGGTACTTTAACTGCTGAAATGGGTCTGTCTTAAAAGTGGTACATATCTTTCCTTCAACAAAATGAAAGAAAGGACATAGTGATCTACGGCTGTGGTTTTACAATAATGGCAAAAATTAATTACCCCCCAAAAAGATGTTTGGTTCCCAGTGATCATGATTTGGTCGTGTTTGCTCTGTGCTGCTGCTGGCTCACACAGGGAAATAAGGGTCAGCTTTCCAATGCGTGAGGCAGTTGTTGAAATAACTCACTGAAAATACACACTGACATTGGGAATTGGGGGGTATTGTATTAAGTAAATCTGTATGTGAAGAAAAAAAAAATTAACGTATACACATTGGGCACAAATGTACTTTCTGGTCTGAAAAGAAAGGTGAAGCATGTCTAAGGGATTCTCTGTAACTAAAAAGGGAGAGTGGGGGGAGAGAGCTAAGGATCCGTAATGATCATTAAGGATCATAGAATGGTTTGAGTTGGAAGGGACCCTAAAGATCATCTAGTTTCATCCCCCTGCCATAAGCAGGGACACGTCCCACTAGACCAGGTTGCCCAAAGCCCCATCCAACCTGGTCTTGAACACCTCCAGTGATGGAGCATCCACAACTTCCTTGGGCAACCTGCTCCAGTGACTCACCACCCTTTTAAAAGTGAAGGCAGCCAATAGCGTGTGCTGGAGGAGTTGCTGAAGTTACACTGGAGAGTTGAGTTAAAGCGTGTTTAATGTGTTAGGAACAGGGTTAGCCACGCTCACATGGAAATTTACTTAATCTACACAAATACTGATGCTGAGGTGTTGTAGTGTGTGCTCCTGTTCTGTTCTGGGCATGAAGCACAGTTATGCAGACAACCCTAAAATACCATGAGTGGAATGGAAAGCATACCGTGGGCAGTGAGAAAAGATTTGTGGATTTGCTGAAACGAAACCTCCTGCAATCCCATAGCTGGGTGACTTGATTTCGCAGTCACATAGAACTAGCTGATCATCAGCTGATTTAAACTTTCTGGGAAAACAAGGCAGCCAAAATAATTCTGATATTTTAAAAGGAGGTCCTTCAGGGAACTTTAGTTCTTGAAGCCTTGAAACAATGGGGTTAGGTCATTGGGAACAGTGTCAACAAATAATCAGAGACTATAAGGGTATGGAAAGTCAAATCAAGTTAGGTCTTTTGGCTGTTTTAACTTGATTACAGGCTTTTTTTTTTTTTTAAAGGGAAATTTTGCAATGTATGTGAGGTTGTAGTATTTGCAGAATGCATTTGAGTTTGTTGCATCTTTTAAATAAAATATCATACATCTGTTAGAGAATTTACATATATCATCACACAGTGATGAACAGAGCTGTATGAGCAAGTGTTGCAAGGGGAGTCCCCTCTGGTCTCTTCTTGATCTGTCTCCAGTCAGTATTTTTCAGGGACCTGGTGGCAGAGCTCAGTGCTGAACTGTGGTGACTTGTACACACGATTAAGTGCAGGTGTAGAAACTCTGGAACTTCTGGGAAGCACTGGATACGTAGAGTGTATGTATATCTAGGGACTATGGCTGATACTCAGAATGAGGGGCTGCCTTGAGAAGCAGCAGTGCATAAAAGGGCTTTGGAGTTGGACATACTCAGAAAGAATTGCTGGGATGTTGGCTCTGGACATAATAGGTGCTCTGTCTACTCCATCTGGAGAAAAGAGCTTTTCTGGCTGGCTTGGTTTTAAGTAGCATCTTACTCATAAATAATAAATTGATGTGCCCTTGTTCTGTAGTAGGACGCTTGTGCCCAAGTGTAAGAACACTGGATATTTGCAGATGTTACTAGGCTTGCTATTGAGGGAATTAACTGGTTGTTCAGGAGGAATTAAAATGAGGCATTACAGTTGCAGCTAACTTGCAAATAGTTATTCTTCAGGCAAGGAGAAGTGGTTGAAGGTGTCTTATGTAAAAACAAACAGTGAGGAATTATGAGAGAGGGCATTGAGATCAAATAGCAAGAAAAAATGCTTGACTTGATCTTTAAGACTGCAGTGGAAATTAAAAAAAAAAGAAATTACTTGCTATTTGAACCTTGAATCCAGCTGTCAATTTTTGCTTATGTGGACCTGGACATGCTCAAAACTTCTAGTAAGTGCAGTTGCTCTTCTCATGAAGCAGCTCCTAAACTCACATGTTTGTGACACAAACCATCACCACATACTTTAAATGTTGCAAACTGGAACTCACAAGTTTTGTTCTTTTCTTCAACTCACAAGTTTTGTTCTTTTCTTCAACTCACAAGTTTTGTTCTTTTCTTCCATTGTAGGAATTTTTTTCCAAGAAATCAGATTGTTCTTTGTTTCTGTTTGGCTCTCATAACAAGAAGCGACCTAACAACTTGGTAATAGGTAATATGTCTCACTTGGGTTTTTATTGGATGAAAGGTCTAGTTTTCAATGAATATTTAAATATCTGGATTTTCTTTTTTTACTTTCACAGGTCGCATGTTTGACTATCACGTCCTAGACATGATTGAACTAGGCATTGAGAAGTTTGTATCCCTAAAAGATGTTAAGGTAAGGAATCACTAATTTGGTACTTCAGTGACATCTACTGGTGGATTTTTTTGGTGTGTTGACTTTTCCTGTGCTTTGAAGTAAGGACAGGAATTGTTTAAAACAGCCTTTCACGCTGTGTATAAGGATTGCTATTTTGTGTACCCCAGAATGTTATGCTCTGCTTTGTATTTTATTTTGGTTTTTTTGAGAAAACTTGCAACTTTATTTTCAAATTCTTTCTTTAGACTTCATTTATTCCTAATACTTTCCTTTTTAATTAAAGAGTTACATCTACAAAATTCCTTAGTCTGGTTCTGCTCATGGTAGGTTCCTAAATAAACTGTCATAGGCTTTGAAAACTGAAATCCGTCTTCTCAAATTCTAACCAAAGAAGGTCACTTTGCTGACTGAGATGATTCTGAAACGTTCTTTAGCTTTCAGTAGCACATAAATGCCAGTTTTTATGGAACTATACTTAATTCAGACAGGGAGCTAACATCTTGGTTATTTAAACACAGAGAAAATTTACCTTTTATGGCCATTAGGCTCATTTTGGCAAGACCAAAACATATTTCCTATGTGTGTACTTTCATAGCAAGCAGTTAATATGCTGCAGAACCAAGAGATTTTAATGGTACTTATCACAGTGTATAACTTGGCAGGATGGTCTAAAAGGAGAGAAATTCTGGTTTATAAAGAAGGAAAATTCCCTTAAAGTCAGATTGTAGTGTGTATCTTCATAACACTGTTTATAGCAGGGAAGTTATAGTTAAGTGAATGTATTTGTTGGCCAGAATTAAAAGTAGGTGATTGACTAAACTATGATTTTTAGCCTTTTTCATCTACTCTCCAGTGTCAGAAGTATGACAGACTTGCTTGCCTCTAATTTTTGGGTTTTTTTGTTAGTAGTTGAAGTCAAATTAACTAATTTTTACTGGAAGGTGTTATCTTATACACTCTGTAGTAAAGAATCTCCTTTTTCAATCCAGCACAACTAATAATACAATTCACCCTTTGAAAAGCAAAGTCCTTCCACACACATACAGTGTTGTTCAATGCAAAAAAAAAAACCCTTAAGTGTCTGCTCTGTCCATATCGGTCACAGATCACAACAACTTTTCATCCAGTATTCAATGATTCACCACATATTAAGTCAATAATATGTTCCCTAACATGGTCTGAATTTTTGTTCTTCTTTTAAATTCTTATTTTGCAGAACAGCAAATGTCCTGAAGGAACAAAACCTATGTTGATATTTGCTGGTGACATGTTTGATGTAAATGAAGAATACAGAAGACTGAAGAGCCTTCTTATTGGTCAGTATTTTGATTATTTGAGCAGTAGGATTGCATAAACCTGTTGTAAAACCAACTGCTGGGAAATGCTGTTTTTTCAATAAATGTTTGCTTGCATCCAGCACAAAGAAAACAAGAACAGATACTTGCTTCATGTCACATGAAGTTAAAGCTAAATAATCATCATGACTGTTTAGGGGAGGAAGACTAGCCAAGAAGAAGTTGAAACTGTGTTTACTAAAATCCATGACTTTGTGGGAAAATTCTGGCATTTTTCAAAAGACCTTTACCTTGTAATTATACTGAATCATCACTTCTCTAACCAAATAATATTTTTGAAGTATCTAATTTGAAATCAGTGGATTAAGTTCAGAAAGCGGCATATTTTTGCTTACAAAGAAGTCAAATCAGTATAATTGAGCTTTTGTTTTTATAATGAAAGCATTTTCTCTTGAAAATTTCACCAATTCTAACAAAAATGCCTTTGGTTACTGTACTTGGAAAGAACATGCGCAGTAAAAATCAGCTGTAGATAATAGCTGTGTCATAACTTCAAGGCAGGCTTTGAGCTTAGTAAACAAACTGACATAAAGCATTTTACTATCTCAAGTTGGAGGCTCTGGAAAATGAAGTACATTGTGGATTTTTTCTGGGCAACTATAAAAAATGATGATACTTTTCTTAGGGTAGCTTTTTGGGACATAGAATTCATACAGTACTGTATCTCTTGACACTTTAAAAAATGCATCTTGCTTGGATAGATCTAGTAAGTAAGGTAGTGGGGTTTTTTTCTTTTTAATAGGTTTCCTAAAAGTAGGTTACTTATTTTAAGATCTGGTAAAATACTGAAACTGGCTCAGTAAGAACAGTCTTGTTCTTTCCATTCCATTCTTGGATTGTACCAATTCATAATCCTACAGAATTGCAAGATCTCCCGTCAGAGGGACCTGGACATGCTGGATCGATGAGCCGTCATCAGTTGTATGGGCTTTAACAAGGCCAAGTGCTGAGTCCTGCACTTGGGCTGCAGCAACCCTATGTAAAGCTGTGGACCTGGGGAGGAGTGGCTGGAAAGCTGCCCAGCAGAAAGGGACCTGGGGGTGTTGACTGACAGCCAGCAGAACATGAGCC
>JAVSBS010010302.1:0-29057 GCA_033124195.1 Coracias cyanogaster
CCGTCGCCCCCGCGCGCGGGGGACACACCCCCGCGCGCTCCCCCGCGCGCTCCCGCCGCCCCCGCGCGCGCTCCACGCACCCCCCCCCTCCCCCCACACGCACACCCCCCCCGGGAAGGGGCTGCCCACGCGCCGCCCCGCGCGCACGGACGGACGGACGGACAGACGGACACGCGTGCCCAAGATGGACACACAGGGCCGGACACGCAGCGCCACACAGATGGATGGACACGTGGACCCACATGCCTGGATAGACACATGGACCCAGATGGACACACGGGCACACACACACCCAGGTGGACACACGGACACACACACCCAGGTGGACACACAGCCCTGCATGCCCAGACGGACACACAGACCCACACACCCAGATGGACACATGGACCCGCACACCCAGATGGACACGTGGACACACACACCCAGGTGGACACACGGACACGCACACCCAGATGGACACACGGACACACACACCCAGATGGACGCACGGACCCACACACCCAGATGGACACATGGACACACACGGCTGGACACACAGCCCCACACACCCAGATGGACACACAGCTCTGCATGCCCAGACGGACACATGGACCCACACACCCAGATGGACACATAGACCCACTCACCCAGACGGACACACAGACCCACTCGCCCAGACAGACACATGGACCCACACACCCAGATGGACACAGGGACCCACACACCTGGACAGACACATGGACCTACACATCCAGATGGACACACAGACCCACACGGCTGGACACAGCACCACATACACAGATGGACACACAGCCCTGCATGCCCAGACGGACACACAGACCCACACACCCAGACGGACACACAGACCCACACACCCAGATGGATACGCAGCCCCACATGCCTGGATAGACACATGGACCCAGATGGACTCACGGAGCCACACACCTGGACACACAGACATACATGCCTAGACAGACACACAGACCCACACACCCAGACAGACACACGGACCCACACACCCAGACAGACACACGGACCCACACACCCAGACGGACACACGGACCCGCATGCCCAGACGGACATGCAGCCTGGCACGCCTGCAGGGACACGCAGACCCGCACGCCCAGATGGCCACATGGATCCACACACCTACCTGGAAAGACACACATCCCTGCATGCCTGGATGGACACACATGCCCGGACAGACACACAGACACGCATACCCAGCTGCACACTGAGCCCCGTGCACCCAGATGGACACATGGACCTGGGCACCTGGATGGACACACGGCACCACACACCTGGATGGACACATGGTCCCACACGCCTGGATGGACACATGGTCCCACACGCCTGGATGGACACACGGCCACCCCACACCATCGCATCCCCCCCATGCCCCTGGACGTCCCCGTGGCCACACACACCCAGGCACTGCCACTGCCGCAATGTGCACCCTGCACCCCACCGCTCCCACCCTGCGGGGTCCCCACGCCACCCACACGTGTGCGCAGCCCCCGCCAGCGCCCAGCACCCACTGGCACCGCTGCGGAGCCGGCCTCGATTCCCCCCCACCCAGAGAGGGCCTCGGGGAGCCTGGAGCAGATGCGTGTCATGACATGAAGCACCAAAACCACCCCCTGGCTGGGCAGCACCGACGGCACCGCCCCGGGGTGCACCAACCAACCGCAGGGTCTTGTCCTGACCCACCAGCTGGGGACACCAACCTGGGCGAGCTCACCACCCCGGCAGGGACAAGCACATCCAGCACACGCAGCGCTTCCCCAGTAACAAGCGCTTCACCACCCCCAAACCTAGGGGTCCCCAGTTCTGCCACAGCCCCTCGTGGAGACACGGGGTGCCCCAGGCCGAGGTGACAAGTGCCAGGGATGGGACATGGGCAGGTTCCCCGCCGGGCATCACGCCAGGACTCGGTACCTTCAGCTTTCGCGGTCCTCTCGCTCTGAAGCTCACCCCCACACGCCCACGGCCAGGCTGTTCTCCCGCTCCGCTCTGCCCACCAAAAACTTCAGCTAATTCCCAGCCCAAACGGCTCCCGGCCCCGCTCGGGAGAGGGCCGGGCGGGCAGCGAGGCTCCCACCACCGGCCTGCCGCCCGAAGCTGCTGGTTTAAGGCCAGACAAGACCCATGGCGAACCACCGAGCGCTGGCAACCACGCCACAAACATCTGCTCTTCCAACGGCATCGTGATTCACAGGCTATTAATTGGGGCTTGGCAGCGCTGGGATGTGTTTGCATCCCCTGGCTTCGCTCAGAGCCACAACTCGCTGCCCACGAGGGCCGCGTGCTGGGGAAGGAGCCAAACTCGGCAACGCACCGGCCGCAGCGGAGCCGCGCCGGGATGGGCACGCAGGGCACGGTGCCCAGCTCCCGCACCCACCGCCCGGCCCTGCGGGAGCAACACGGAGCCAGCCCCAGGAAAACAGCAGCAGCACCGCTCCATGCTGGCCGGGAGCTGCCGGCATCGCCGGCACAGCACCGCCAGCCTCGCGTCGTGGCGAGGAGGCCGCCTGCCTTGGCTCCCACCCAGCCGCACGCGGCAGGGGCTGGGGGTGCTGGTGACGCTCTTGCCAGTGCCCGGCCCCAACCAGCGCTGTGTTTTTTGTAGGGTCTCCCAGCTGCCCCCGCTCACTCCCCGGGGTGCCGGCATCGTGCTGCCGCCACTGCCGCCGCTTCGAAGGGAAGCGCAGAGCAGCACCCTGCTCCGGCTGCACCAGACAAAGGCTGCGAGAAGCCTCCTCCAACGACAGCCGAGAGAAATCTCAATTCAGAAGCTGATTAGAAACCATGTCATGGCTCCTTCCCACCTCAGCATTTTGGGAGGAGAGAGATGGGGGCGGGGAGGGGGGGGAAGGTGGAAAATCTCGTTGGGATTGAGTGCAGGTTGCAGAAGCGCTGGCACGGGAGCTGCAGGAGCACAGCTGCTCATGGAGGGGGACACCGGGCAGCACCCCCGGCCCCGTGGAAAGGGAAGTACAAATTAATTCTCCTTAATCTGATGGGCACTTGCTCAGCTGCCACGTGCCACAGCCGCGGCTGGCAGATAGCGGCCCGGCCTGCTCGCCGCTCGGCTCGCGGGCCCATGGCGGCCGTGCCCTCTCCAACTGGGCATCACAGGGCCATCGAGAGGGCCACGATCCTGAGGCTGCTTTGGCAGCACACCCGGCTCTTGGGGACGGCAGAGCCCCGAGGCCATGCTGACGGGCCCTACGCAAGCACCGCTCTGCCCGTCCCCATCCCCTTGCCTTCTGCCCGTCCCCACGGGTGCCACCTGCACCATGGGGATGTCCTCCCTTGCTGTGAGGGACACGGGCTGCCACCTCCATCCACGCCATCACTGGGATGTCCCCCAGGACACATGGGACCGTGCAGCCCCGGCTCCCGGCCGTCCCCACGAGTCCCCCGGCCGCCGGCACGTCTCGCCTGCTATTCTTAGCTCCCCAGCGCTGCGCTCTCCGGCAATGGCACCGTATTTTACTATTATTACCGGCTGCCAACCTCTTGAAGCAGGCAGCCAGGATCGTGGTGGGGCTTCCACACCCCTGGTGACCTGTCATTCGGTCTCTGCCGGGCTCTGGTCTTCAACTGGCTATTTAAGGAAATCTAATTTGATGGGCAGAAGGAGCACAAGCCACACGTTCAGCACCTGAGCTGGCTCCAGGCTCCTGACGTCGCAGCTCAGATCCAGATTTTAGCTTCGCTGGTGATGGTGATAAGGGCCAAGAGTCACCTTTGGCTCCAGATCCAAATTTCTGGCTGGGTGGGATCCAGGGTTTTGGATCAGCTTGTCAGAGAGGCATGAGCATCTGCAAAACCTGGATCTGGAGCCCCGGCCCCAGTCGCAGCAGCACCAGTTGGGCACCAGACCCCAGTGTGGGGCCTGATCCTGCCCTCACAGATTCATGGAGATCCACACACCAGAGCAGCCACCAGCCTCAAGGCTCCTGCAGGGGCTCTGCGTCCCGCAGGTCTCAGCACGGCTCTGTGTCTGAGCTAGTGATGGGGAGGCTGCAGGAAGGGTCCCCCAGGGACCTCCAGCCTGGGCTCCCCACCGCCCTACACTCCCTCCCCAGCCCTTGCCCAGGCTGCTGGAGGCCAGGCCTGGCAGGAGGGCTGGGAGCGCTGGCTGCTGCTCCTCCAGCCCACACGGCACAAGCCCTGGTACTCAGGAAGCAGCTGTGGGCACCGAGGGCTCAGCACCAACTCGCCCAGGCTGGATGGGGCCACCACAGTTGTGTCACCCTGCTCCCAGCAGCAGAGATGCCCAGAGCCGGTCCTGGTGCCCAGGCTTAGTGGGGTAACAACACCCAAGACAGCCCCAAACTCTGCCCATGCCTGCGCCACCGCGCGCCGCTGCTCTCACCAGCCCCATAGCTAAGGGGGGCCCCTCCAGCTCGGATGCTCAGATGCTCCATGGTCACTTTGATGGCTATTTTTTCCTTCTGGCACTTGAATAATGCCTCGAAAGGGCTGAGCTGCCTCCTTCCAGCCTCCTGGGCATGGCCATGCCCGGCTCCTGGTGGCCATCCCCCGGCTCCATCCCGGTCCTCACAGGCTGAGGACGCATGCGGGAGAACAGTGGGAGCACGGGGGCGAGGAATTGAGATAGATGGGAAACAACATCCATTTCCTAACGGAGAATCTGCGCTGCTGGCTGGATCCTGCCCTGGTTTACACCGGGGGAGGCCTCCTGCTCCCAGCCCAGGCTCCCACGGGGGCAGCCAGCGCCCACCAGCCGCGCTCCGTGCCCTCCTGCCCGCTCAGGGCTTCGTGCGTGGCACGGGGAGTGGGCAGGGACCCCTGCGGGCAGCGCGGGCCTGTGCCCTGCGAGGGAGGTGACACGCAGGGCTGGATGTCACGGGATGGAGAGACACGAGCCGTCCCAGCGCCAACTTGCTCTGCAGGTTTGGCACAGGGTGGAGGGACCAGACAGGCTCCCCCCGCAAAACCCAACCGTCCGGGAGAAGGAAGGCGACGAGAGGAGACCGACACCCGGAGCCAGGGCCCCAGGAATCAGCCCCTTCTCGCCTGCCAGGCTGGGCTGTGCCATGGAGCCGGGATGCGCGGTGAGAGGCACAGCTCAGATCCTGCTCTGCAGCAGCTCCCAGCACCTGCTCCAGCCCGGCCGGGACACGGCTCCTGCACCCAGCGCCAGCCCCCCCTGCCCCGCAGGCTGCCGAGAGGGGAGACCCCCGGGCTGGGGAGGGGTCCTGCGCCTGCCCGACCCTGCTGCGAGCCCTCTGCAGTGGGAGAGCTCCAGGATGGCCGGTGTCACCTTCTCGAGGGGTGGGGGAGGGCTGGAGGGGCTGGGAGCTCCAGCCCCCTCCCCAAAGCCTCACGCAGCAGGAGCGGGGGGTGCCCGCGCCCCTTCTCCCGCACCCGCCGGTGCCGGGGAGATGCCCCCAGCCATCTTGCCGGCTCCCCCCGCCCCAAAGCCACCCTCTCGCCAGCGATGGATGGGTCCCCTGGAGACACATCCCGTCCCCCCGGGGGGGGTTCCCGTCCCGCACGGCCCCGGCGCCCCGTCGGGGAGAGCCCCCCGACACCCAACCCCCCGCGCTGGGCACCGCGGATCCCCCGGGACCGGGACCGCGCCCGGCGCTGCCAGCCCCGCGGGATGCCAGCCCCGGGGCACCGGCCCCCGCCCGCCGCTCTTACCCCGCTCCCGCCGCCTACATCCTCCGGCCGCTGCCGGGCGGCTCCCCGACGGCCCGGCCCGGTTGGTACCGGCGGGGCTCGGATGGGCTCGGTTGGTCCCGGCTCGGCTGGTCCCGGCGCGGCCCGGGCCGGCGCCCCGCGGGTGGGAGCATGCGGGGGCCCCGCAGTGCAGCGCGGATGGGCGCGGAGCGGCGCGGAGCCGGAGCCGGGGCCGGGGCCGCCGCGGCGCAGCCAAGACACGGCGGTGGATTTTCCCCGGGAGTCAGAGCGGGCGGCGGCGGCGCAAGATGGCTCCGGTGCGGCTCTGCCGCCGCCTCCCGGCACCCGGGACCCCGGCCCCGAGCGCGGCCGGGAGCAACCGGGAGCGGGGACTGCGGGGAGGAGGGGAGCGGGGCACCGGGAGCTGCCGCCGGCGGGGCGCGGTGCGTGGGCTGTGCCCCGGGATGGGCGGTACCCACCCGTGGGCATCCCCCTGGCACCCAGCACCCACCCCCGCCCGTGGTCACCGGGGTACCGGGACTGCCCCGCCGTACCGGCACAGCCCCCAGCAGCCCAGCCTGCCGCCCGCCTGCCGAGCCCCTCACACCACACCGGGTAATTTCCTAGTAATAATAATTATTATAATTATTATCATGGGCAGGCGGGCTGGAAGCGCAGCGGAACAACCCGGGAGCGCCTCGCCGCGCGCGGCGGCGGGAGCCACGCGGTGGCACGTGCCCGGCCTCGAAGCCGCTCGTCGCCCCACGTGGGAGCTCCTGCCCGAAGCCAGGATGGGTTTTTGAGCGGTTTCATGCCCACATCCCAGCGGCGTGGTCCTCAGCCAGGCTGGCTGCATCACCGGACAGGGCTGTCCCCGGCGGGCACGCCATCGGTCACCCGGTGGGACGGCCGGGGCTGGAGGACACGAGTGTTTGGCACAGGGCAGCTCTGGGGGGTGCCGGGCTGGTCCCGGCCCTGCTGCCAGCGCTGGGCTCTGCAGAAGCCCCCAGCTCGGGGTGCTCTGCTCAGCAGCCCTGCGGCCCCCAACACTGCTTCCCCTCCCCAGGACACGGGTCAGAGCAGGAGCTGGAGCTGGGGCTGCCTGCACCCCTGGCATGCAGAGAGCCCCCCGAAAGCCCTGCTGCCCCCGGGGGGTGAGCCCCAGCCCCGCAGCACCCGGCTGCTCCTGGCGCACGTGGGGAGCGGAGCTCTGCCCGCCTCCCTGAGCCGTTACATAAATGGATTAAAATTTAACATCAGCTTCCAAGCGGTGGTCCAGGAGGGCTGGGCCGGGGCCGGGTGAGGAGCAGAGGCGCCCTTGGCCGTGTCCTGGCTCTGCTGGGACATGGCACCACAGCTCACAGAGGTCATCTCCATCCGGCCTGGCCCGTGGGCACGGCTGCGTGGAGCCAGAGCAAAGCGCTTGGGCACCGTGGGCAGCTGGGCACCCTGCGAGTCCACGCTGGGTTAACTGTGCCATGGCCTCCCTGAGCCACGGTGGAGCACGATTCCCAGGGCACGTGGAGACCCCGTCGTCCTGCCAGGGCCAGCCCTTGCCCCCCACTCTCGCCGCCCCTCTGGCCGCTGTTAATACCCCAGGGCCAAGGGGAGCAGCATCCCTCAGCCGCCGCAGCGCCCGGCTGCCGGCCTGCCCGGGCCGTGCCAGCTGTCCCCCGGGCAGCCCATCTCCTCCTGCCCAGCGCCCCACGCTTCCTTCCCGCGCACCGGTGGGTTGCAGGATGCGGAGATCAGCGAGATGCCCGGTTGGGGGGCACCTGATGCACCCCGAAGCCTGTGAAGCCTCCCCCAGCACCCGTCGCTCCCACCCGTGCCTCGCTGAGGAGCGAGGCTGCGGTGGCGGCAGGAACGAGCCAGGGCTGGGAAAACACCATCTTCCTCCCACGCAGCCGCCCACGGCCCTGCGCCAGCTCGGCCGCCCACGCTGCGTGCCAGGGCTCGCCGGGGAGGGGGGCGGAGGGCGAGGGGCTGGGGGTGCGCGGTGCCCACCACGGCCACCCACCCATGGGCAGGGCAGCGATGGGGCTGGGGGGCTCAGCAGCCCCCGGCACAGGGTGGTGCTGCAGGAGCAGTGCTGAGCTGGGGATGGGGATGGGGGGGGCCATGGGGATGGGGGGCCAGGGGCTGCCCCCGAGGCGCAGGAGGGGCTGGTGCTGCTGGGCAGCCAGCAGAGAGACTGGGGAAGCCTTTGGCTCGTTGATTTTTAATCCTGGCTGAGAGCAGGAGAGATGCGGGTGCGAGGCTCTGGCACGCTGCGGGGTGCGACCGGCCACGGGACCCCCAAGAGCCCCCCCGGGCAGCCCAGCTCGTGCCACGGGTGTCTCTGGTCATGATGTCCCCATGGGATGGAGACCCCCGGGAGGGGAGAGCAACCCCTGGACATCGCTCCCAGCCCTGTCTCACCATGTCCCACCATGGCTCAGCCTGTCCCCACAGCAGCTCAGCACCCCCCTGGCCGGGCCAGCCGCCCTCCCCGTGCCTGCAGATGTGGAGGGCAGGATCCGTGCGTGGGCCCGTGAGCGTGGGGATGTGCAGAGTGGAGCGGAGGAGGGGGGAAGAGGAGGGTGCATGATGCCAGAGCTTCCCCCCACGCTGCTCCACATCCCCAGCCGGGCACCAGGCACCCCATCCTGCCAAGACCCTGGCACCTGAGCAGCCGGAGGCCAGGACCCCCGGTGCCCACCCTGCTAGGAGGAGGCAAAGGAGGACGTGCGGGCGCTGGGCACAGGCCCGGCGGGGGCTGGTGGGGAGAGCGGGGGGCACCGTCCGATCTTGCGCAGGGTCCGTCCCAGGTCGGCGCGGAAGCGCCGGATGCAGAAGCAGTAGACAAGGGGGTCGAGGCAGCTGTTGAGGCTGAGCAGGGCCACGCTCAGCCCGTGCAGCGTGTCCAGGGTGGCAGGGGGCTCGCAGAGCGGCTCGGGGGGCTGGCTGCCCACCCAGGGGGCCAGCGTGAGGTGGTACGGGGCCACGCAGACCATGAAGACCAGCAGCATCCCCAGCACCATGGCACGCGCCTGCTGCCGGTGGGAGCCTGGCGAGGTGGCGGCGGGCACCGAGAGCGCCTGGGCGATGGAGGCGTAGGTGCCCAGCACCACCAGGAAGGCGGCAGCGAAGAAAGCCACCATGGCGTAGGCGTACGCCCGCTGCCGCCCGTGCTGCTCGAAGCAGGCGGTGGCCCCGGCGCGGGCAGGGAAGGTCTGCTGGGCGGCCAGGGTGGGCACAGCGCAGCCCAGCCCCAGGAGCCAGGCCAGGGCGCAGGCCAGCGCGGCTCCTCGGCGCCCGGTCAGCGGCAGCTCCCGCCGCGCCGCCCGCACGGCGCAGTACCGGTTGAAGCTGATGAGCGCCATGAAGGTGATGGCACTGTAGGTTGCCAGGTAGTAGGCAGCCCCTGCCAGGCGGCAAGCGGCCTCCGAGAGCTGCCAGTCCCCCCCGGCCAGGTAGTAGGAGATCCAGAGGGGCAGGGTGAGGTTGAAGAGGATGTCTGCCAGCGTGAGGTTGATGAGGTAGATGCGGATGGCCTTCCTCACCTTGCCGCTCTGCAGGAAGACCAGCAAGGCCACCAGGTTGCCCGGCAGCCCCACGCACAGCACCAAGCAGTAGACAGCAGGCACCAGCACGAACTGCACCGGGTCACTGGGCACGCACTCACCGGGGTGCCCCGTTGGCAGCAGCCCCAGCGCCGAGCCGTTCATCCCGGGCTCCTGCAAAGATGGGGGAACAGTCAGTGGAATGACCCCGAACACAACCCTCAGGGGACAGGGAAGGGACATCGATCTGGACGGGGTGGCCTCTCTGGCTGGCACCTGCTGGGCAGAGCCCTCCATGGGGATGCCATCATCTGCCAGAGGGGCTCAGCCTCCAACGGCTCCTCAGAGGAGATGAGGGGCTCCAGGACCCCCTGGCCACCCAAGCCCAGCCATGTCCCCCCACGCCACCCAGCCAGGGCTCCCGGGGGAGCAGCAGGCACAGCTGCCCCACACCCGAGGGGCAGAGCCGCGGCCGGCGGCACCCGGAGCTGCTACATCAGCTCCAGTTGGCAGCTGTGGGGCTTAACACCTCCCACGCAGCCGCCGGCCTGCTGGGGCCACCGGCCCCCAGAATCCCCCCTGGGGAAGTCACCCACCAGTTCAGCTGGCACCGGGGCAGAGACCCTGGGCATGGGCAGTGGGGTGGGAACGTGGGGTTGGCAGCTCCCCATGCCCCCTGGCACGGCAGAGTTTGCCGTGTTGGCCATGGAAGACCACGTTGTGCCGCAGTGGCTGCATGGCGGGGCTGCGGCTCCCTCACCTCCCATTGCCGCCTGCCCACACCTCGCCCCGGCTCTGACTCACCCAGCGGGTGTTTTCCAGCGTGGCAGGGCCGGATTCGGCACATGCGGCACCAGCACTGGGCTGGGGCATGGAGACCATGAGCTGCTGAGCCCAGAGAGATGTCCAGGGCTCATCCCGGTGGGCTTCAGCTGTTCTGCACAGCCAGCACAGCCAGCCAAGGAGCCCCCAGTTCCCGCAGTGACTCCCCTTTCCTTTTCCTTCCCCCACCCCTGTTTGCACGGGGGATGCTCCAACTCACCCGCGCCGAGCTGGTTACTTACCCCACCAGGTCGGGCTGGACCGACTGTGTCCCCTCCGGCTGCTCCTCGCTGTCTGATCCAGCCAGGCTGGGGAAGGATTTAAGTGCTGGGGGAGGCCTGATCCGCCCCCCCTCTGCCATCCCAAGCCCCCTGTGGGGGTTTGTGCTTGAGGGACAGCAGCTGGGAGTGGGGACAGCACCTGCGTGTGTATGTAACAGGGGATTCCTCGCTGGAGCCGTGCTAAGACCCCCTGCGCCGGCTGACGGGGCTGGGGTACGCGGGGGGAGCCCCCCGCCCTGGCCAGGACCCTTTCCCAGGGCCCTTCTCCCACCCACGCTCGGATGAAAGTGGTGAAGGGTCAAGTTTCTGCACCCGGCAGCTGGGGGGAAAGGGGGATGACCTGAAAGGGATCAAAGCTGGAATCTGCCTCCTCCAGGCCCTCAGTGCTTTTGTTGGCCTCAAAGCTGGATTTAGGGGGAGCAGCCCCCCCTGCCCCCCCCAAACTCTGTGAGCATCTGACCCGCTGCTTTGTGCAGCCCTGCAATTTGAGGACGCTCCTTTGGGACACCAAAGGTGCCACCCTGAGGTGGTTCAGGTCCCACTGGGGCTACAGGGTGTTGGACCTCCTCTGCTCATCCCAATCCGGCCAGTCTCCCCCCACAGCCACCCCAGCCGCCTTGCTGGGAGCTGCGGGGTTCCAACGGGTTCCGATGTGATCTTGGGGTTCATCCCGACGGGAACACATTGGCCGCGGTGGAGGGGTCCCGCTGGGTGCAGAGCCCCACTGGAGCAAGATCCCCAACGAGCACGTGCCTGCCCAGGGACAGGGTCTGGGGGTCACGCTGCTGCTGTTGCCCCCCAGGATGTGCAACAAGTGACTTGGCACCGGGTGGCCGGGGGGCTCCGGCCCCCACAGCGGCTCTCCCCACCGGCCGCCTGCCTCCAAACAGCTGCCATCGGCTCCTGCCTGTCCCTGGTCCTTGTTCCCAGGCCTCGAGCCCCAGGACATCCCCCAGCCCCTGCAGCTCTGTGGTGGGGAGACAGAAATAAACTGAGGAAGCAAAACGTGAAAAACAAGAGGTTTTATTCCAAAATACAAAAGCCCTAAGTAGAGCAGAGCCAGCCCCAGGCCTGCACGGCTGAATGCTGGGAAGAGCTGAACATCTTGTGCGCGTTTAGCAACAGAGCCGTCGGAGCAGCGGCGGTGCCACCACGCCACGGCCACCAGCCCCACTGCACCAGAGCGGGTCCCATGGCACGGAGACAACCAGCACCAGGGTCCCTGGCAGCGGCAGGAGAGGACACACCGGGCACCAGTGACAAGTTACCTCGCAGGATGTGAGGCCGTCCCCGAAAACGCTGTAAGGGCATCGCTGCGTGTCGGCTGAGCCATCCGTCCTGCCCGCCTCCGGTCACTCGAACTTGGGCTTGGGGGCAGCCCCGTGCCCGCGGATGTTGAGCAGCAGGAGGAGGCCGAGGCAGAGGGTGGCGGGGGCACACATGGCCAGGGGCTCCCGCAGCACCAGCAGCGTGTAGATGGCACCTGAGCGAGCAGCAGAGCGTGGGCACGGGGGTCCCTGCCCGAGGGTCCCCCGAAAGCCCCCTGTGGGGCGGCGGGTGCCCGCTGGCTCTCACCGATCATGATGATGCTGAGGATGAAGTTGCTGATCTCCTGCAGGAGCTGGGGCCCGAAGGCCAGCAGCAGCCCGGCCACCACCTCCACCCAGCCCACCACCAGCAGGTACTGGCCCGGCTCCGGCGCGAACCCGAACTCCTTCAGGGGAAAGACCTCGGCAAAGCGCACGAACTGCGACTTCTGCAGGGCAGCGGAGCAGCCCTGAGCCCGGGGCGGGGGGCACGGCCCCTGCGGCGGGGCCTGCTCGGCCCTGCAGCCCACGGGTTCAGCCCTGCACCCAGCGCCCCCGTGGGCTCAGCCCCTTCCCCTTAAATGCTCAATCCCGCAGCCCAAAGGGCTCAGTCCCTTCCTCTGAGAGGCTCAATCCTGCACCCCAAGGGGCTCAGCCGTGCCCAGCTCAGCACCACAACCTGCTCAGCCGCCACCCCCCAAGACCGAGGCCCAGCGCCTCCAAGGCCCAGCACCCCCGGGGCCCAGCGCCCCAAGGCCCAGCCCCTCCAGGGCCCAGCTCCCGCCGCCCCCGCTCACCATGTGCCGGTGCAGGTCGGCCGAGAGCTGCTCCGAGAGCTTGGCCAGGCCGGCCAGCAGGAAGAAGAGCCCGAGCAGGACGCGCAGGGCCGTGAACGCCGCCGCCATGGCGGGGACGGTGGCGGGCGGGGGCGGGTCGCTGCGGCTCGGCCCCGCCCCGGCAGGCGGGAGTAGGGACCCCCAAAGCCCTGGGGTGCTGCTGGGGCAGGGGGTACCTACATCAGCCGCTCCACAGCCCGCCCTGAGGCTGTGACCCCTCCCGCGGCCAGCGCCATCCTCCCACAGAACCAGAACTGGGGGGAAAAAAATGGGGAAAAAACCCCCCAAAACCCCACAGCTGGGACTTCAGGAGCGGGTGGAGCTCGGGGCCAGCACCCACCAAGGGCCGCTGGGTCTGGGTGGTCGGGGTGTGAAGGGCTGCAACGAGCCCAGGGCAGGCAGAGACCCCCGAGCCCTGCCCACAGCTCCTGGGGTCACACAGAGACCCCCCAAACCCTGCCCGCAGCTCCTGGGGTCACACAGAGACCCCCAAACCCTGCCTGCCATTCCTGGGGGTCTGACAGAGACCCCCGAGCCCTGCCCGCAGCTCCTGGGGTCAGGCAGCCGCAGCGGGTCTCCCCCGGCCCCAGGGAGGCCGTGTTGGGGTGAAGGAGGCGGCTGCCGCCCTCCCCGCGCTCCCCAGGCCTGCGTCACCTCCTGCGTCACCGCGTGTCTTGGCCGCCGGCGCACGGCGAGGCTCCGGAGAAGGCAGCCGTGGATTGGCGAGAGGCAGGGCCCAAGGGAGCCGTGGCCGCGCTGACGTTATTGTAATCCAAGTGGAAATATTTTTTTTTTTAAATGCCAATAAAACATGAGAGCGCAGGAAGCCGCACGGGGGGCACCACGGGCCTGGACCAGCGGCGAGGCCGGCGCAGCGGTACCGGGATGCGATGGCAGCGGCTCTGTTTTTACTCTCCTGGCTCTGCTGGCAGAGGCGCAGCTCGCCTCAACTGGGATGGCAAACAGCAACAGGCCAGGGCAGGCTCCAGCTCTTCTAAGAGGTGCTCAGGGGGAAGAAGAAAAAAAAAAAAAGATTAAATAAAACCAGACCAAAGCACCCGCAGGGCCGTGGTGCCCGTGCGCTGTCAGCCCGTGGCACCGCGCCCCGGTTGGGTGTTGGAGCCAGGCAGGGAGAACGCGCCTCTAGAAACCATCTCTCAGCTGAAAAAGCAGCAGCTCTTTTCTCCGACAGCGAGGTTTCGCCCCCACTGCAGAGCAGAGCCCGCTCAGGGCCAGGATAGAGGTTGTTTTTTGTGCAAACATGGAGAAAAGGCTTGTTTGCCTTTGGCAGGCCAAGGGCAGGGCTGCCCCAGCTCGGGGCTTTTTGCTGTTCCCCAAAAGATCCCATTTCTGTACAGAAAACAAGCCCCGGGTTGCTGACAAAGGGGCTGTAGGTAAGTTCAGCGCAGCGAAGGCTGGAATGACCTCCAGGCTGGAACAGTGTGAAGCACACAGAGGAAGCAGCTGATGCGGCAACAGTGGAAAAGAAATGAGGACAAGTTACCAGAAAATAACAGAACTGGAGGGGAAAAAAAGGCTGTGTAAGCCTGCAGGAGCTGTGGACACAAAGCCACCGAACCCCAGCCCCTCGGCAGCACGGCCGCTGAGGAACCACAAAACCGGAGCCCTTTCACAGTCTGGACAACAGCAGAAAGAAATGACATCGAAGAGAACACCTCAGATGGCCCCATTCCCGATGGTGGAAGTGAGGAGCTCCAGCCTCCTCCCCAGCAGACCCGCGGGGAAGTCCCCCCTGAATCCCCCACTGCTGCCGGGGTCCTTCTCCCTCTGCCTGAGCCCCACTGATGCTCACAGCCGGGGTGAGGCCACATCTGAACCCCCAAGCACATCTCACATGACTTCATACAACTTTGCCACATAAAAACCCGCTTATTTTGATCTTTCCTACCCAAGGATTCCCAATTCCTCGCATCGCTGTAGGGAAAACCCTCCTTCAACGCAGCCGTACGAACAGAGGCTGCCACGGGCCCGTTCTAACACATTAAACTACTCAATATTCAAACAAGGACTATATTTAATAAATGACATCATACGTGGACAGTACAGCTGTCCAAGGGCTCTAACAGCAACACAAACTGCGACAATTTGTGCTGATTTTGGCTCCTGCAGCCCTTTTCTGCCTCCCAGAGAACCCCAACTTGGGCACCTTGGGCTTAATGAATTACTACAGTAAAACGATTAGAAGAACCAGGCACAGGAATTCAGAGTTTTAACACCACTGCAGGACTCAAGGTGGGGGAAGGAAAGGGTGAAACTTCCACAAATACTTGAAGTTCCTTAGGAGAGAGTGTAATTTAGTTTAAATTAAACTAGTGCTTTAGGAAGAGCGCCTCTGGCTGTGCACCCCTCTGGAGTACTGCCGGCCTGAGAACCAGAGTATTCTAGCTACAGGAGGCACAATCCGAGCAGGAAACACTGCGGGATTGTGTGTTCTGCAGGTTTTTGTTGGTTGTGGGTGGTTCTCCTGCGTGCAGGACCCAGTGACCCAAGCTCGTCCTGCTCCAAGCACCTCCACGTCCCCTTCCACCACCTCACTTGTGCCAGTGTTTCTCAAACTCATCCCTACCACATCCCGCCCTTACTCACATGATACGTTCTGGAATAAAACAGAAGTCAGTTATAAAAAAAAAAATTAAAGAGTTTATTTTTTTTAAATACTGGGTGTTCCTGGCTCCTCTTCATGGCATTCAGACTCCATCCTCCTCTGCAAGCACAAAGCACACCGTCAGCAGAGCGCCGGGACACCGCAGCCACCACACGTCACAGCAGGCCCCACAGCCCCCAAACACCCTCTGGGATCACGAGTTCTCCTATCACACTTGCGATGAAACAAACGTTCTCATGCACTTTGTAAAATGTCAAGGGCTCATGTTTTGCTACCCTAGAAACAGCGACAAATCGCACCCGGTTCAACAGTTCACCCATCGGATCCCACCAGTCACGGCAGGGCTGCACTGTCACTCACCCAGCGCTTCCCAGTTAAGGTACTTTGCATGTTCCTCCTCACACAATATTTTAAATATCTCAAGTTCCCCCGTGTAGTTTAAGTGTAAATCAGAGGGAAAACGTCATTAATTCCAGCTCTGCGAGTTGATTTCTCTACATCGCTGTCTGCTTGTACTTGCCGATTTATATTACAGGTTGTTTTTAAAGTTCAACGTTCATGAAAATATTTCAGAAAAGCAGCTTTTTAGCAACTTTTGGTTGCGCTAACTTTCGCGCAGCAGCTGCTCTATTGTTCCCCTTTTCCGTTGCTGACAATCGCCCACGCCATGCACCCGTTATTTCTCCTCTGACCACCCACAGCATTCAGAGGACAGCGGGTATTTGATGCTGCAGGGCTGAAAAGCCTCAAACAATGGTTATATCTTGGCTCTGCAGAAGAAAGATTCACAATTTTCATAGAAAAATAATAAAAAAAAAAAAATCAAGGGCAAACTTCAGGCAGGATCGACACAATACATCAGAGGGAGGTGGGTGACCCAGCTCTTGCAGCAGTGTCAGGACACCAACCACTTACTTGTTCACATGTTGTCCTGGTCCCTCCACACACCACCGGCCACCGGCTGGATGTGCTCATGCTCGGCTCCGGAACTGGGAAAACATTCACAAGTTATACCCACGGTGATTTTGAAAGGTTTTGTCCAAACCCATGACTACAAGGCTATTTTTAACCACTGCTGCCAAGATCGCAAGCCCCGAGGGAGGCCGTGCTGCACCCCGCGGCCTGCAGCAGGTCCGAGTTCTGCCCCGTGCACTTCACGTGTTCAGTTGGACCGATGTCACTATTTACCAACCGAAAAGACCTTCAGTGACTGAACATCAAGTGTCCAGAAGCCTTTGTGATTTCACCCGTTCCGCAGAAGACCAGAAGGAGGTATGCTTACTTCCCACAGATGAGCACTCCGGGTTCACTCAGCTTTCATCTTCACCTAAAGGATAACAATCAAACTTATTATGGTAATAGACAGAAAATTCTGACCATTTCAAAACTAACTTAAAAATAAAGTTTTTAAAGATACATGGACTGATTAGTTATGAGGGGGAATTTGACAAATTATTCCGAAATATTAAAGTGGAAGAATAAGGGGCAGAAATAGGCTAGCCTGACCGCTCGTGAAGAGATGAAGGAATATGCAGCAGGTAGTTGACTGCAGAACTGCACCTTGTCTGAGCACAAACCGTAAACCACCAGTCTGAGTACAGTGAGGGTTGATGGCAGCCAGAGGTATACTATCCCTTATGTGAAGGCATTCACAATTTTGTCAAGCCACTTCCACTTTGACCCTAGTTGGTCTCCTCTTCCCCACCCCTCTGTGCAGGAGTGCAGTGTCCCTGACTCCTATCGCCCTACAAGTGCTTCAAAGCCGCAGGAAGACACTGGAGGTCAGCACTGTCAGTCACAGCTTTTAGTCTCGCCAACGGATTCTTCCCTCCAGACCCACCCGCCCTTTTACTGGAGCTAAGTTGAGGGCGAACTGTGATGGGCAGCAGCTGGGGATTCACTACAAGGTTCTGTGCACACCTCGAGTGGAGGCAAATCACACCATGGTCACAGCGTGATCTGACCAGGCAGGGCGAGGTTCAAGTTTTAAGTCTCAAACCCACCACCTGGGTTTTATCATGGCCCTCAGGAGCAGAGCTAGAGTATGCACGTTTGGTTTTCTCTGCCATAGCAACAAACACCATGCATAAGGGATACTATATCTTTGTGCATCCTTTTAACACTGCGGATTCACTTAGAGCCACGCTCCTCCCAGCCCTCCCCAGTTAGCTCTTCAGTACTGGTGTTCAGAAGCAACATTTATAGAGATGGGGTATTCACAGACCACTGCGGGATTGCACAGCCAAGTCCTATCGTGTCAATCATTATCTAGCAGCAATGACAGAGGTGGGAGAAGGCCAATCCTCCCTTTTTTGCCTTTTCCAGTAAGCAGCTATTTAACAGCCCCACTAGCTAGTATGGAGAGAAAAAAAAACCACCACATTCTGAAGCTAATTAGCTGATTCCAAACTTGCTAGCAGTGGAAGAAGCCAAGGAATTACCCAGAGCAGCATACTTTTGAAGTACCCTTTCCAACATGCTTAGCCTCATTTAACATAATGGCACAAACCGCTGGCCCTCCTGATCGTGTCACTGCAGCTGGCAATGATTAACAGAGACATGCAACCCCGTTACTGCTCAAGTCCTAAACTACTCACAGGCCTCAGTGGTGAGCTATGGGGAAACTGCAAGCAAATCAACACTTTGTATGCTTAATGTTACAGTGAAGCCCCCAAACACACTGTGCTGTGCTCTCCTGACAGCACCGGTACCTGATCCGAGGGCCTAGCAGGTACGCAAATGTATTCTGACACCACACTTCTGAGCTTCAGGTGAGCTTTTGAGAAACGGTGTATTTCACACACAGATAAAACCAAGATGAAACACAATGCAAGCACTTAATGTCATTACTTGTACCCACTCGTTACAGGCTGACTTAGAGCAGACACGGCTACTTGCTTTTTAAAGTTAGCTACCACACCACGTTTCATTACTGCCGTCAGAGCTGGTATGAGACCCACGGGTCAGTCACAAATTGCTTGCTCCAAGAGTGTCAAAAACCTGCTAGTTTAAGTATGCAGAACAAGGCAGATGTGCCAAGAACCCCTCCACAGCATTCCTGCAGGTCAAGTATCCAGAGCACGTTGGAAAAACTAGCCCGATCTGAGCACCGCTTCAGAGATGAATGATTCTGTTCTGCTGGATGACAGCACGCCTGCTGCCATCATCAGCTGTGCTGCTGAATCCTCATCACAGGTAAGAGTAAGCCACCGCAAAAAGCCAAACTGACTTTGTGACAGCGGTGTCACCACTTGGCTAGCTAGAGTCTGGCTGCACTCACTGTGGTGTAACCCAAGACCTGCTGTTAGGATCTCAAGGTGCAGCTGCTGTCCATGGAGCACAAGAAGATAGCTAGAGCAGAGGGCAAGGCTGTCCAGCAGATCCCCTGGCCACCAGCGAGAGTCCTGCCTGGAAGAAGACACAGAAGGGTCCAAACACGACAGTAATACCAGGAACAAGTATGCAAAGCAGAACTTTGCAGAACAAGGGGAGAAAACACGCCACACAACACCTCTGAAATAAACTGAACATCAGCCAAGAGCTAGAACATGTGCTGAAACGAGGGACCTTGAAAGTCAGGTTCAAGAGCTAATGCAAAAGAGCTGGAGATCGGCATGTCTGGATGTTTGGAAACGTAAAGTGTGTTAATAATCCTGAGACATCACGTTCAGTACTTCTAGTAATGAAGAGTTTAGAATTACATCCCCAAGACTGATGAAAAATGAAATAGAGCATTACACTACCAAGATGACTCTACGAGGCAGAAATACAGAATCTCATTGCTGTCAATTAAAGGCAGAGGAATGCATCATGCTTGTCAATCAAAGATTAAAATAAAGGCAACGGGAATGTCCAATAAGCTTTACGAAACTACTCACGGGAATATTCACTCAAGCACTCATTTGTATGTCCTCGGAGATACTCCACACGGTCCGAGGCTGGCTGTTAGCAAGCTGTCAGTGAGTGCCGCGCAGTGCGCCCAAGGCTAGAGCAGCGATTGCCAACGCGCTTCCTGCTGAGCCAAGACCCTACCGAGGGACGTGCTGCAGATGGGCCACGTGGACACTACAGAAAGTGTCAACAGTCCTTTCTGAGGCACTGACAGCACCTGGGCAACTAGTGATGTGAGTGTAAGATCATATTCCCTCTTCCCCACAGAGCTCGTCTGCAAGTATCTGCGTTACATCGGAACTAAGAAAAAAAAAATCCACACAAGCCGAGTCATATGCACAAAGGAATCGGGTCTGAAAATACTTATCTAAGAATCACAGTAAGTTGCTTATTGACTCTGAGCAAGACAAAGCTTAAAACCGAAAACCACGCAGCTTTGATGCAAGCTTAACATACAGGTATGGAGAGTGCTGCACTGTAATTCCACAGTCAGAAGTGTGATGTCAGAATACCCACAGTATAAGATTACATAGAAAGTCACCAAGTTATATTATATTGCTTGTTACCTACCTGTATGCAGTCGGCAATGAGAATCTCGGAGCAAGCAGGAATACTACATCCGGGTCCTAATGTCCATTGCCATTTGTGGGACTACGTTCCTCACAGTTATGAACTGCAGAAATGCTGGCTAAGTGCAGTTATGTAGCAGGCCACTAGTTTTAACTGTAAATTGCAGTCTCAAACTCCAGCAAAAAACTTGCTGCCACAGTAAGTGGTTGCCAAGGAGAAGCCAAGAATTTTTCTACCACAAAAATACCACAAAATCTCAAAAGCAGTTTCAGTTTTCTCATCAGCTGTATAAATGATTCGTGTAATGTGTCTACACCAGAAGGTAAGATTATTCGGTATTCATTTCTGAGAAAGCATCAAGATATATGTAGAACGATACCAGTTTCTACATGCTGCAGGTTTTAGAGATCCAGGTGTCAAAATGGGCTCAATTTTGATCAAGGGAGCTAAATTGCAACAGCCAATGTCCTCCAAGTCAGTACAAAAATGTGTTACGTGATCCAGACCAACCAAAAACAGGTCTGACCAATGAAGCACTTTTCTAAATGGTTTTAAACATTCAATTATATAAGTCCGATTTTAGGAAAAAAGTCCCAAACCTCTTAGGAACAGATCAAAGGAACATAGCTTTCTCGCCTCCCACATTTAGCAACTTTATCAGATTTTAAAGTTAACTTGTTTGCCAGCTTTTAAGACACCACCTTTAGAAGGTCTTGTGAAGAAGTTGGCCAGTTAACTGTATGCCTGTTTAATACATGCAACTCAAAGCAGAACTTGTTTTAGAAATTCTGCTTATGCAGCTACAACAAAGCTAGATTTAACCAAAAACTTTCAGATGTTTTGAAAACTGCCAAATCTTGCAATACTTTACTCATCATGGTTTTCCAACTCCGCTATTTTTCATACCTAGCGACAGTAGCTTATGTACAAAGCGGGGGTACCGAAAGACAAGCTCTGTAAGGTAAAAGGACATCAGCATCCTTCACTCTTCCAAGTTACAGAACTACAAAAGAACATACTTTAGGATATGCACCAGCATCTCTTTAATAAAGAATGACATGTAATCTGAAAAATAAACTGAAAAAAATTAATTTAACGTTTACGTTCAGAATTCCCCATCTCAGACACGCCTTTTGTGGGTGTCCCACAAACACCCTCCAGAACACATGTGCATTATTTAATACTACTTCATTAAAGCAAATGGCATCGGTACTGCTGATTTTTAAACTACGTATCCAACACAAATACTCCCAAATACTTGGTCCACAGTTTAGGAACTGCCGATTCAGAATTTCCTGAATAGCAATTCATTGGTGTAGCATGTTCTCAACCCCCACACTTTGCTGGGAAAATACAAAGCGCTCACCAAACAAGCTGAGTCGCTACTTAGTGCGCTTAATATTCCTCGTCAGTGTTACCTGGTACCGGCATTTCACAACATGCTTTTTTTTTTTTTCATTTAAGGAGTAACAGACTCAAAGTGAGTACTTCAAGAGGGATCATCTGCACTCTAAAATACTGCAATCTGACACTGAAGTTTTAACCGCAGAGAAAATTTAGCAAAGAATTTGGAATTAGCCAATGCTTAGCACAAGGAATGGAAAAATCTTTGGAAGATTAAAGCTACTCACAGAATGCTCGGCAGTTGGGGAATCGTGTGAAGGTACAGCCAAAATAAGTTTACCTACTTTGTGCCAAGCAGGTTGAAGTATCCTGCATTAACACCAAGGTATTTTACACTGGGAAATCGCGTTCCCAGCTTATCTGGTACAATGTAATAATAAGCAAAGCAACTACCTTATCAATGAGTCCAGAATGCTTTGAGAGTCTTCTGGGGCTTAATGAAATGAACAGCAAGCTAACGAATTCATCAAATCTTCTACAGAAGAACCTTAAAGGGAGTTTATTTGCACTGCGTAGTATTAACTAAACTCCAGATTCAGATACTACTTTTGATGCATTATCTCCAAACATCAATAATAAAAGAGCGATAACCATCATGCAAGCAAGCTAGTTTCTGTATTTTACATACAGGTTTTTAGGATTTGCCCACCAGCTACACGATGTAAGAGTAGTTCCTGCAGTCCCCATAATACAAATGATTGTATTCTGAACTATGCAAATTAGTCCACTCCATTAGCATGAGGACATAAGCAAGTTAACCGTAATCACTCACGTAACACTTCTGGTCTTTTTGCCAAGCAATTTCAGGTAAGTGCACAATACGGAGCAAGGCCAGATCCTGTAATCTCAGACAGCTTAAGAGCATATAAACATCACATTAACAACCTTTAGTTAGGAAGTCAGCCAATACAAGTCATTCTATGATTTTTTTTTTTTTAAAGTAACCATTGCTAGTCTCCTGCTTAAAGTCTTTAAAAGATTCCAAGCAGTAACTGCCAAGGTGGTTAAGTGCTACCATCCCACCACCCGATATCTGTAGCTAAAATAAGAAATTCTTTGCATACTGCACTGCTTGCAGCGTGGCTTTAATTACAGCACTTGCAAGATTTCCATTTGCTTCCTTATTGCAGCACAATTAATGCTCAAAAAACTCTGCACCTACAGGGGAGGTCAGCTACTGGTTGACCCAATCTTAGGCTAGAGGCATTACGGGAAGAGATCTTGCTCTTCACCGCAGGTCCACACCCTGGTCTAGTTTGACCTCTACTCAAGGCCCATGGTTTACTGCGGAAGGTGTGGTATTTAGCCTCGTACCTTTAACCATGAATGGCAAGAAGAGTTACTACATTTAGTTTTCTATTTATTTGAAGCACAGTAAAAAAAAGTTGGTACACTTTGGGAATTCAGTGGCACAAGGTACACTGCCATCAAGTTAGGGACGTTATACATCAAAAAAACAGCTAAATTTGTTTTGAAACACTGCATTACATAATTAAATTGTACTCGCCCAAACAGACCACTTACAAATATTAGGTCAGTAAGTTTCTAACATCCATAAAAACGTAGCTTTCTTACTAAAATGCAAGAATTAAAAAGTTGGTGTCTAAACAAGACAGACAAAAACAAACTGGAATGAAACTACAGGTCACATCTAAAATCGGGGCTTTTTGTTTGGGCCTTCATATTCTTCTCTCCCTCTACCATATCCTGTTGGTGTTCCAGGCCCCATTCCTCTAGGACCCTGGCCACCCACGGGCCCCGCACCTCCCTGCCCAAAGCGTTCAGGACGCTATTGGAACAGAATTAACAGTTCATTATAGGTAGTTGATGTCCATGTGTGTTAAGTATATATTTTTAGAAGGTTCCGTAGTCAAGGTTCGTCGATACAATCACCATTGAGCCGATCCACAGGTACCGGGAACATAGAAAGGAAAAAAGGGTAATTTAAAAATTAGTTTATTGTAATACATGCCTTGAGGTATGTTCCCACTTGATGCATTCTCATATATCTGTTACAAAGAACAGATCCTCCCTGCAGTGCTAGAAATGTAAGCATTAGTGCAGATGTGAATTAACAACTTTTCCAAATGAGCTCTAGCAATTTTCAACCAAGTTAATGCAAACAGCTTGCAAACTTCTCACCTTGAGTGCAGTAAAAGCTCAGATTACATCACTGTCATTTCCAGTAAGCCTAGCCAGAGAACAAATCTTCAGTTCACTGAGGTAGGAGCTGACATTTGTGAAATGTCGCTGTAAACAGAATGCCTACTCACCAGTTAATGGCATGTGCTGCAATTGAGACCATGTGCTTTTCAAGATGGGTTAAGACTACGGTCTGCTGACTAAACTGCAGAGGCCTTAGGCAGTAACCAAAACTGATTGTGAGCGCTACTGGATTGCAAGAAGAAAAAAAAAATGTGAAAAAAAGCTCATGACCAGTGATTTACCTAACCAACGCAACTGCTCGAGCAAAAGACTGGCATTTGTTAACATCCCACGTACTGCGGAACTGCTGCTGTATAATATGCAAAACGTGTTCAGAGAACTACAATTTATGCTGTGCTTCCAGTTAGAACTATGCACAAAGGCTTCTGTGCATCCAGCCAATCTCCCTTCCCACCCCACCTTCACCACAAGCTCTTGGAAAATTCACAACTTCACAGCGTTGAGAGGTTTCACACCAAGATGTAAAAGCTCAATTACCCTGCAGTGAAGCAGAGACTTCAGGTATTTTTACTAGTATCTCTAGTTGCATGTACTTTGTTCAGTTACTGTACCAGTAGGTGTGATCAGCACTCAATCTACAGAACTGACACATCGTAACGTCAAAGAATAGATTTAAACTTTCGTTTCAAGCATGTTTTCCACTGAGTAACAGAACAATGGTAGGTTGTTTGTTACCAAAGGTATCTGCAGCTAAAAATTCACACTTCAAGCTCTTGACTTCTGAAAGTTAGTGTCAATCCTTCCAAGAAAGAACTTTCAGAAAGATTACCTAGGTTCTTTCTGCCTAATTTACGGCTGCTTAAGCTTATCTCCAGTTCCGTTCAGAAGGTATCAGCCCCGTCACTGTGACAGCACTGTGTGGCAGAGATCCCCATCCTAAGAAACTCAAGGCCTTCGTTAAACCATCTTACTGTCACACCTTTTGACCACATCATGTTCTCAGGTATTACACAAGTTCAGCATGCACCTGTACCATGAATTGCAGGAGAAAAACATACACAGCGTTCAACACAGACTGCCTGACTGGTCACGGGAAACTTAGGAACTGCTTCAGTATCAGTAGATTATGTAGATGCATTAAGGCCAACGGCACTGTCTACTGAATCCATGATGCTCTAAAGTTATCATTCCAAAGATATGGTTCCCAAAAAATCAGAAAGTACTTGACAAGCTACTGGGGTAGCTCTCACCATGTTAAGCCAGAGGCCTAAACCCACCCAAAAATCATTTCGTTCAGCTTGTGCTACACAGAGCGAACACCCTTTCAGGAGGGTGAAAGTACACCAGTATCACCACCTGAGCCAACGCAGGCTTCCATCCTACTCATTAAGCATTTCTTTAATCTACATTCTCGTTGCTTCAGTGTGGTAACACCAAGCAGGCTCAGAGCCCGTTCACACGTGTAGTGTGCCAAAAATAGCGTGGTTTGGGGACATACCTGGGGAGGGGAGGTATGTCCAGAGCTTTAACAAACTCTACCTAGATAGTCATGCCCACCGTGGGAAACCAGAACAGGCTGTCATTCCTTTGAGATAGGAACCACAAAATGGCTACAGTCCAGGATCGCTGGAACATGCCTAAAGCTAAAAACCAGCATTTCTGCTCTTCTATGGCAAACACCAGCGTACAGAGTACATGATATGCTGTTGATCATTGACTACTTAAGTTAATCTGCTGCTTAGACAGGAGCGCAGATTTCTCAATTAACAGCATACCCATATACCAACATGCATCAATCCTAACTAGGCTTGGAAGGGCCACAATCAATGCAAAGTTACGCACTGGGAAGGAGAACAAGTCTCTCTTGTCCGTAAGATCAATTTACTGAGAAGGTACATTATTTCATTATAAAATTTGTCAGATTGTCTAATATCAAAAAAAGCCTTCCAAGCCTAACAGTGACGCAGAATTTCCAAAGTCCAATAGAGTCAGAGTTAATTGCAAATATGCTTAACAGCACATTTGAATTCACTTACAACCAACTCCCGGCTGTGTAAGCCACCAGAACAGTTAAGAACTAATCTAGCACTACGTACTGCCACGCTGTCTTCATGTTAAACACCTGGCGACAGTCAGCAGTTAACAGTGAATTTACACAACCATCCGAACACTGGCAGAGAACTCAATTCCCAACCACAACATTTCCCTTCCACTAAACTAAAGCCACCACAGGATACGTTACCATGTCACTTCCCATCATAGAACCACTCATGGCTGCTTGGCCAACTCCTGGATTAGCTTCATAACCTATGCCGCCACCACCTCCCAGAGGTGGAAATTTCTGGGCTGCAGAAGCATAAGGATCTAAGAAAGAGAAATATATAATCATATTCTGACAATTTCTGAGTTAGTAACATGAAGCTATTATTTAAAAATTCTTTACCTCCCATGTTCATCGTGGTGGCACCTCCCATTCGCATGTCTCTCTCCCTCTGCATAGAAGAAACAACTTTTAGCACAGATCACCGACTACCAAAATCCATACCTTGTTCAGGAGATAAAGCACACGTACAGCCAACTACCAGCACTACACCTACACAGACACCACCTTAGCTAACCTAAAGGAAACAGAATGCATCAATCTTGAAAACACATCAAAAAATCCTGAACACGGTAATGCATCCACAAAACATCATGATTTCACTTACTGGATCCATGTAACCCATTCTACTATAATTCTCTTCCCTCTGTCTTCTCATTTGCTCTTCCATCTCTCGCTGACGGATCATCATTTCCTCCTCCCGCCTGCGGCGCTCCTCCTCCTGCCTGATCATCCCAAAGCAGACTGTTAAACCCCGGAAGCGTAACACGTCCAACACTTCTCATCAACATCAAGTGCATTAGCAATGTAAAAGGTACTGAATTATTACACAAGCAAAAAAAAAGATACTCGAAGATGCTCAGAGACTCGAGGAAGAACTTACACTGCAGCTCAATTTCTCATACACAAACTGAAGCAGCAATGGTGTTTTCTTGAAAAATAAAAACTTTCATATATAAGTAATTTGAACAACCCAAATGTAACATAAAAAAAAAAAATCCCATGAAATGCAAACCAACCTCAGCTGAATTTCTTTGCGTTTCTGCATTTCTTGATTATGGAGCTCTTCCATACGTCTCAGTTCTTCCTGACGCCTCATAAGGTCTGCAGAAAGGAAGCTTGTAAGCAGCTATTTCACAAACTCATGTCAGATTTAATCTCAGTTTTGAGGCAGATCAACCTCATCTGCACTACAGCAGACAGCTACCTTCTGAGTGCCACTATTCCTAACAATACTGCATTTAAATAAAGACTGAAAAACTACCAGCTGCTCTTTTTTAAGCCTGAGATTCTCAAGTTAACAGTAAGAAGCATGAATTTATTCATGAAACCATTAAACAGCCATACATTCAAGCTGGCATTTAAAACAAAAAGATGGTACGGAATTCAGAGCCAATTACCTTGACGCAAGAGGTTTGCCTGGTGCTCGTGATAAGCATCTTCCATCTCACTTTCAAGTTTGTCCTTGGCATCTTTCATGTTTTTTGCGACTTGCTCTCTCTGCTGTTTTTCCATTTCATCTAAAGACTTCCACCTCTGGGAATATTCAAATTCAAAGCTGCCAGGCTGAGCAAAGCGGGGAGGAGTCTCTCTTTCCCTGCAGAGGGAGATGCGCATTCAGAGTGGGGAAACTGAAGGTCAATAAAGGATCACAAGCAGAATTGCCAGGGAACATCAAAGGAGCCTCAAAAACACCACCTCCCAACTATGTGAGAGAGAACCTGCCAGTGACATTATGCTGGGAACACAGTCTTTTACATGCTTGAACTGCGGTATTTAATAGAAAAATCCTACCACTAATAGAGCAAATATGGAGATTTCTTCACTATCACACCCAAAGCGCCTTGCGTCAAAGACAAGTAACAATCTACACTTTAAAAGATTTTTCAAAATGCCTGAGGAGCAAGGGTTTATTTTGTCACATGAAGAAACTGGAGACTAAGACTCAGTAATTAACGCAATAAAACTAGGGAAAACTAGTTCAAAAGCCTTCCGTACATTAGCAATGTAAAGTATTTTGACATTTTATGAACACTATACTAATCTATGCTGTTTTCAAAGACACCACCTTTAAACTGTTTTAAAGTTTTCAATCAAAGGAAATAATTTTGAACACTTTCTCATACAAACAAGACTGACGGGATCTCCCCCACACACTTCTTTTACTGATCTGGGAAAAGACAACATTTCTACAGCAGTTTTACCAACCAGATCCTAAACCAGCTACTTCAGGAAAGACTCCTGCAGACTTTCATCTGTTCTTTCACACCCAGTCGTCAGCTCCATAAGGCAAATCCACAGACAACTATTTTCTATTAATCATGGAGTAAGTTAAAGTTGCCCTGAATTTCGCATTTCATGTATCAGTTTGTGAATTCCCTGTGGGAACATCATGAGATAAGTTTTAAGTGTGACGACAGTGCTCAACAATAGGATGAGCAGGATTTTAAAGAGTTTCAACATATACTAAAAACAATGATTACTGGGCTGCTACTTCAGCTTTACTGTTTCTGATACAATGTAGAAAACTGCTTCTCTGATGCTTGGTGAATATACTGAAAAAATTAATATGTTGCATAAAAACAAACTCTTAAAAACCCACCCCCAAGAATCGAAAATACTCCTCGAAGTTCAAAGCCTGTTTCCAAAAAATTACTCAACCTCCTTCCGAACCTGAAACAACACTATGTACATCACTGATATACTCTTTATACCAAAAGATAGCGCCTACTTTTGATACATCGGGTTCTTCTGAGCAAGCTTTTCTGGAAGACCATCTTCATCATCCAGTTGTTCCAATGGTTCCACAATAACTGGCCTAGGAGTACTGAACAAAAAAAAACCTCATTTTACTTTTCTGCAAGAATCTCCATTCTGAAACACCAAAATACAATAATTTTATTTAGCTTGAAACTAAAAATCCTAAGCAGCAAAAATACTTACGTTGTCAACAAAAACACTCCTTCAGTACACCGTTCAAATGCTTTTCTTGCAGCTGGCTTTGATGCAAACTCGACAATGCCTTTTCCCGTCGATCTACCTCTATCATCTACAATCACAACAGCTCTTTCCACTGGACCAAACTGCGAAAAAGCTTCCTCCAGCAACTCGTTGGACACATAAGGTGAAAGATTACGCACGGAAAGTGCAGCAGCATGTGTGGCAAACCGAACACGAAGCTGTCTACCCCTCATGGGGGTATCATCCAGTTCTGCCTTCGCAATTTCTGCAAGAGCTCTAGATTCCTGAGGAAAGTTTAAGATCCAGTTTTAGAAAACCAAGCTGTAAATTACTATGTCATGAGAACTAAAGGGATGGACACATGGTATGAAAGCCTACCAATTTAATGAATCCAAAGCCTTTCCCCTTGTTGATAAAAACCTCTCCTGGCTCCCCATATTTGGCGAACAGTCTTTTAAAGTCTTCGTCCGTTATATCAGCAGGCAAATTCCCAACAAACAAGCGACAACGCTGAGTATAGGTCTTCTCCCCGGGTCGCCTCAGAAGAGAGAGGTTTGCTTTAAATCCCTACGAAGAAGCACACCAGTTGGAGCCACGGCTGCGCGCAGCCCCGCCAAGCCTCGGCCTTCTCCCGCCAGGAAGCCTCGGAGCCCCTCCAGGGCACCGCAAGCGAATGCAAACCCACGCTGCCAGAGCTCCCTCCGGCTGCGGTCGGGACCTGCCTCGGGCACCCGGGGCACACGCACTCGGTGTCCGGCCGTCCCCGAGGCCCGCCGCGCTCGCCGCCGCCGCCGCCTCTGCCGGGCCCCCCGCCCGCGCGCGCCGCCCCACAAGATGGCGGGGGGGGCGCGCGGAGCCGCCGTGCCCGGCCGCAGCCGCCGCCATCTTGTGGCTCGGCGAAGTTGTGGGG
>JAVSBS010010303.1:0-14190 GCA_033124195.1 Coracias cyanogaster
AATGTTCAGGATGAAGATCATAAAGTCAGAGAACGGTTAGTTTGGAAAGGACCTTAAAGATCATCTAGTTCCAACCCCCCTGCCATGAAGATGCATTAATTGGTTCAAGGGTGAACAAGTGCAGAAGAGCGAGGGTGCAGTAACGTCCTCCCGTCATGGATTAGGCCAGTTCACATGTATAAACTCAAGAGCCAGTCAGTGACCTGGCTGCGGCAGGCAAGCCTAAAAGTGTTGAAAAACCATAAGGCTGAGGCTGTCAAGTGTGTGGGCATAGCTGAAAAGCGATGAAGTCGCAGTCCTAGCTGTTGGGTGTTCTGTGCCTTTATCTTTTTGATAGTTGGTGACACATGTTTATGAACACAGTACTTGTTTCTTTCCCATCTTTGCCATTCTCTCACGTTTGTTACACATCCTTGGGTTTGGACGCAGTATTTATACAGCTGCAGATGAAGCACCGAGACGTGTCCTTTAAGTAAGTGCTTAGTCAAGTATACCCTAGGCTTGGAGAGCTCTGGTAGACACGCTCTCTGTTGTTATAATCAGCCCTTGATTCTGTTTCAGATGCATGAGTGTTCATAGAAAATAACCACAGAGGAGCAGTGTGGGCTGGATCAAGGGGTTTGCAATCACCTGCTCCCCAAATATTCACAGGAAAGAGGAAATCTATCTTCATAGCCATTTCTGGTTTGGCAGGGAATGGTCCTGGGTCGCAGTGCTCAGGGCAGGATGCAGTACTCCTTGCAGCTGTTTGGAGTGCAGAGGTGGAGGGAGGTCTTGCACCAGGAGCACAAACCCTCTAGACCTTGATAGGGCTGGGGGAAGGAAAAGGTGTGTGGCTACAGTTGCCCTTAGACCTAGGTGAGCAGAAGTTATTTGATATCTCTCCCTCTCCTTTCAGCCTAAAGGCAGTTAAGCTCACACAATAGAGGTCGAGATGAAGTGGTTGTAAGCAAGGAGAGGTGATGTTCGCCTCAGTGCTTGTTCCTTTTTTGGACTAAAAGGAGTCCACGTGCCTCAGCACGATGGCTACTCATAGCCCAAGTGCTCTCAGGAGGACCCTACAAAAGACTCTGCTTGTCTCTCCAGAACAGCTTGCTAGATAAGAAACGCTGCAGTTCTGCTGCAGTACTTCTGCCACCAGCCCCTTTCTCAGCTCACTAATTAATTAATCATCTTTTTCTCTTCTGCTTTCTTTCCCTTACTCATTTTCAGCAGTTGCAGCAGCAATCACATTTGCCTCGGCAGCATCTGCAGCAACAGCGGAGCCCGTATCCAGTGCAACAGGTCAATCAGTTCCAAGGTAAAAGTCAAATTCTTTTTCCTATATTGGAGGCAATGTATGTCCCTGTAGCGGACATGCGAGAGTTCACACATTTTGTGAAGACCAGGGTTTAAGCCGTGTGCCAGAAGAGGAAGACAGGCGGTTCCACACTTGCACATACCGCATATTTTACCACAGGGGAATGGCCAGGTTTGTGTATTTAGTTAAATTTCTAATTTCCTTTCTGCTCCCCTCAGTGAAAGCTGCATTTTTTATTTGACATTTGTTTTGCCTCTTCGACATCTGGATTCTATGGATTTGTCTTGTTTGCCTCCACTCTCGTTATGCTTTTTTTTTTTTTCCATCTAGTGTCTCTCCCTGTATCTTGCTTTGAACCCTCTTCATTCCTCACTTTATGCAATTTGATGAGCAGAGAATTTCAGAGAGGTCACCCTTATCTGCAGAAGTGACTGATAAATGTCAGGTGTGGGAAACGGTGAAATATCTGAGATATAAATGGAGATTTTTCATTATCTCCAAAAAAGCAAGTATTATTTCAATGTGCTCACAGATAACTGAAGAGTTTAAGTACAATCATTTTAGGAAAAGAAGTTAATTCTGAGCTTTTTAGGTGCAAAGCATCAGCTGAGTGTCTTCACTAACCATGGACTCTAAATAGACATGGAATGAACTTACACTTGTGCTGTATATTCATCACAACATCATGAAACTGCAACAGAAAACAAGCCTATTGCAGTCTCCTACCCAGGAAGCGAACAGGCAGCCTGATCTTCTGCTGGTCTATATCAGGGTGGCTCCTTCTAATCACCTTCTCATTTTTATCTTTGGCAGCATAAATTCTGTATGAAATGATTTTTTTCCCTCAATAATTCATTTGTGAAGTCAAAATGTGTGTGTGCGCGGTGTCGTACATTGAGATGCCCATGTAAAATCTCTCTGCATTAATGCTTCTTTGAAACCTTACCTTCATATGTATTATTTAAAAGAAACGAAGAAGGGAGTTTAGGCTAATCTGACAGAGCAAGGAATTAATTTCCATAAATGAGCTAATTTAAATATAAATATTTCACCATTTTTTCCTATTTAGTCACAAGAATTTAATCCAATGCAATAGATATGTGCAAATGAGACCAGAAGGTGGCCCAAAATCTTAAAATCTGTTGCGTCTCTCTTTTAACTACTCCTTGTCCGATCTCCTGTCTCTTACGCCAAGCACGGTAGTTAACAGAAGTAGTATGCGAACCACTTGCTAGTAGTGACTCCTTTGGAGGTTTTCAACTGCTATTTTCAATTAAAAAATAGTTAAAGATGCATTAAGCAAGTTTTTATTGTTACCCGTATCTTAAGCACTTGCTGGAGTCATTGTAAAAAGACTGCTTCTCATACCGAAAGGAGGAGGTGATCTAATTTAAGAAAACTCAAGGGGACCCCAGTGCCAATCACTAAGAAAACAGTCTGATAGCATGGATAAAGTAAAAGCTGCCGCTACATTTGCCATGTGAGATCCAGATGGTCTCTCTCCATGCTACAAAATGTTTCATTTGTCTATATGTTGGAGGTAAAAGCGTCCTCCAGAAGCTTACTCTGCTGCAGCAAAAAGGAGACATAGCTATCCTCTGCATTGTGTGTAAACCTACAGAAACGACACTTCCTCTGTCCGTACCCATTTCTCGTGGAAACTGAGCCAACGTTAAAACAGGGCCAAGTATTCTCTATTCTCCATAGATGCTCAGGTATTTTGTCTGCCACTGAGGGACAACAGAGAGGGTCTGATTTAAGACCGTGCAGATTTTGTTGTACAGTTTGTGACTCTTAAAGCAACAATTTTATATTTACATCTTGCTTTTAATAGTGTGTGAGCCGAGAGCAATTCTGTGCCTCATACTGCCAGAGCTTTGCCTGCAGAATATTGCATTGAGTTCAGTAGTGACTCAAAACCACAATGAACCCGTGGCATAGTCAGAGCTCTGGTAATTGTTTTTAAATAAAGATAGTAAATACAGAAGTATATTGGCTTCCCAGAAATCGATAGCTCCCCGCACCCCTGAAAGGAAGACGCAAGCGTGGTTCGGTTACCTGCCATGGTGTGGAATTTAACAAGGTTAGGATTTTCTGGTTTCCCATCACTGGCCTAAGGTGGAATAAAATGTGCTTATAATATCGATTTATGAATACACTCTCCCCGCTCCAAATGTCTACAAAAAACAATTTTTCTTCTTTCCATAGACTTAATCAGTAACAACAATATAGAAAATCCATTCATTTATGCCTCCTGAGCTATTAAAAAATTGATTGGCCTTCGGAGCCTGACATTTCCATTTTCAAGGCTTACTTTTGAAAGACAATGGAGATATTTAAAAGAGAGCTTGCTTCAAATGGTAAACTGAAGTTCAGCTGCTTTGCTGCCATTGAAGAAGACCAGGGGAATCTTTCTCATTTGCTTTTTAGAAGCTGAATTAGGCTTATCTGAAGAAGATAAGTGCTACTGAACCACAGTGCGTGTGCAACTTTGAAGTCTTAGGTTCTAATTTTTTTCAGAGGAGACTGCACATTGTCATTCATCCCTGGGAAAAAAATAGACACAAAAAGAAAGACTCACATTTACTTTTGAAAGGGGACTGACTCCCAGGTCATTTCTTAAAATTTTAATCTCTGGTCCTGTGAAGTAAGAGGAAGGCAGAAGAGGAAGGCAGGCCTGTTTTAGACCTGCAGCTCTTGCGGCTGTCTGGCCTAGGTACCTGACTAGGTTGTTACCAGGGAAGCAACCGTGGCTGTAATCATGCATCACTCATGCGATCGTGTTGCCTCAATTTTTCAAGAATCTGAAGCCATGAATGCCTTTGGGTACACATCCCAGAAGTGCCATAATTGAGAATTACTTAGTGAGTAGATCATTGGCCTTTTAACCTTGCCAGCCTCATTTCTGGCCTTAAGGGAAATGAGGTTGCCTATGTGCACTGATGGTATTCTCTGCTGAACAATGTCCCGCTTTGCAAATTGAATGCATGACACAATCAGCGATTCCTGTTTCAGGTAACACTTGACCTGTGTTGGCTCTCACCTTCAAGGAGAGGAGATTTGGCAGGTCAGGACAGAGGCCGCAGCCAGAGTGACGTAGGGAATACATCATCTCTGAGATGCAACTAACATTAGGCAGCAAGAGCATCTTCCAAGGATGGATAAACCTTCTAGCTCTCTGCTGACCTTCACTGGAAACAATAAATTATTCCCTGAGGTAGCACAGCAATCTGAAATCCTACTGTGATGCAGAAGGCTCCTACAGATTGTCTCTTACGCAAAAACGTGTTAATTAAGATTTACAAGGTTGTGGTTTCTTTCTTACCTTCCTCCCTTTTTGGTGTAGGTTCTCCCCAGGATATAGCAGCTGTGAGAAACCAAGCAGCACTCCAGAGCTTGAGGACATCCCGAATGATGGCCCAGAATGCGAGCATGATGGCAATGGGTCCCTCGCAGAACCCGAGCACACTGCCCACGACCGCAGGCCAGTCCGACTTGGGCATGGTTCCTTACAGCAACGCCTCTTCCAGCCAGCCGGGAATGTACAGTATGAGCACAGGGATGAGCCAAATGTTGCAGCACCCAAACCAAAGTGGCATGAACATGGCACATAACGCAGGCCAGGGAACGAGGCAGCCTGCCTCTGGACAAGCGGTGGGAATGGTCGGCAGTTTTGGTCAGAACATGCTGGTAAACTCTGCTCTTCCCCAGCATCAGCAGCAGATGAAAGGACCTGTGGGCCAGGTCTTACCCAGGCCACAAGCACCACGACTTCAAAACCTGATGGGGACTGTCCCTCAAGGAACACAAAACTGGCAGCAGCGAGGCTTACAAGGTATACCTGGAAGGACTAGCAGTGAAATGGGGCCCTTCAATAACGGCACAACATACCCGATGCAGTCTGGGCATCCACGGCTGTCCAAGCAACATTTCCCACAGGGGCTTAATCAGACAGTTGTGGACACGAGTGGAACAGTAAGAACCCTGAACCCAGCGATGGGGAGACAGTTGCTGCAACCACTACCTGGGCAACAAGGAGCCAGCCAGGCCAGGCCAATGGTCCTGCCTGCAATAAGCCAGGGGGTCCCAGCGATGTCTGGCTTTAGTCAGCCTCCGACACAGCAAATGCCAGGTGGTAACTTTGCTCAGAGCAGCCAAGGCCAGGCCTACGAGAGGAATCCCACTCAGGACATATCTTACAGCTACAGTAATGAAGGAGCAGGGGGGTCATTCTCCAGTTTAGCAGAGGGCGCAGACCTTGTGGACTCCATCATTAAGAGCGGACCAGGGGATGAGTGGATACAAGAACTTGATGAGTTGTTTGGAAACCCCCAGTGAATGGGCTTGTGTAGTCTGGAGCTTGGTTGTTACGTTTGAAAAAAGAAAAGAGAGAGTTGGATGTTCTCCCCATCCTTGAATTGTTGTTTTTCTGTTTGAATTGGCTTGGGGTTATTTTGTTTCCTTTTGTTTTTAATTGTACAAACTGAGCTGATCTGTAGCCAACTTTGGAAGATTCAGGGGACCATGAGAACATCAGCATCCCGGGACTTCCACCAAGCAATCTCTGCTGCATGGCAGCACCTGCTCTGTGTGTGGAGTGGGGGGCGGCAGGATGGGGAAACTGGAAGAACCAGGTGATGTCTCTGGTTGGGAAAATTTGGCCTTTCCCCACCGAAACGAGGCATCATTGCACAGTGGAATGGGGTGGACCTGGTATCTCCAGTTATCTCGTGTAGCTGTAAACTCTGCACCTTTCAGGGGAGCGGATGAAAACAGCTGGGAGCAAAGCCTAAAGATGTCCGTGGGCGATTGCACAGGCCCTGGTCGGAAACAGGCTTAACCCTGGGGTAAGCAGGTCTCGGTGAGCCATGGCCAGGGCCGCAGGGCCAGCTCTGATCTGTCACAAGGGAACGTGCAGCACACACTTGACAAACCTAAACAGTCACAGGAGGGTCAACATTTTCACTGCAGGGTGATAAAAACCCAATAAACATGTAGGAGACCGTAAATTTGGCAGTGCGGTGAGGACAGTTTGATTATGGGACTGCTGCTGGAGACAGCTTAGGTAGGTGGGTTAACTTAAGAGCTGTTCAGTCCCCTTGGGACCTACTGGAGCGCACTTTGGCGTGTATCAGCTGAGTGGTGATGCAGAACAGCAGCTACGAGTGGTGTTGAAGAGCTACGAGGTACCAGGAGACATCAGCATAGCTCCTAAGCAGGTCCCTCTCTCCCCTTCCTCTCCAGTATGCTTTCAGTTCAATTCCTTCCCCTCCTATCTTTCTGTGGCTGCGCTTTTTTTCAGGTGAGCAACAACTGGCACCAAGGAGCAGGCAGGGGAGGAGAAAACAGGTATGAGAAAGTGTACGGGGAGCGTTTGGCACACAGCATGAGCTTCTCTCCTCTTGAAAAGTGCAAGTTTGGCAGGTAGTATTACCCTGGAGTGGCTGGGCTCTCGCTCTGATGTTATATGCAACCTGATCTTCAGTTTTAAAAAGGTCTAATCTCCCTGGTTTGCTGGAATGATATTCATGGCAGTATTTGAAGAACAGGAACCAGTGGAGGACTACTGTAAAAATCATTCATGAAGGGGTAAAATAATTGATGTAGTTATTCAAAACCTGGGGTCTGCCCAAATAAGCTTTTAGGTAATAGCGACATATCACGATCTCCACTGTGTGGACCAGTGCGGAGCAGCACTGTAATCAGGTTGTGATATGTCTTGCACAATATTGAGATGCCCGCCATTCTGAATGCCTAAGGCAGTCGTTCCCAAGCTGCCATCTGAGGCCGAGGTAAGCTGTCCTCCAAAACCTGTCGCCTTTTTAGTGTTTTCAGCGGGGAGCTGCTTATCAGGTTTTATAATAGTGCATTAAAAATGTTAACATGATCGACAGCCCAAAAAGTTTGGGCACCTCTGGCCTAATGCTGGCCTCTGTGAGCCGTAAGACGTGCTCTGCAGTGAAAGTGTCTCTCGTGTACAACGACCAGTACCAACTGTCCAGCTACCGATTACCTCCTTGTGCGCTGCGCTCCTTGCCTCTGGCGATGTGAGGTGCTCAGACGCTGAAATCCATGGGAGCTGAGGGGCTTGGCACTTTGCATTTTCACGTCCTGCCTTTCTCTGTGGAGCACACATATGCGTCACATTAAGGAGTGGGACCAAAACGGGTCTGGAACCATCTCAGTGCCCTGTTATGGTTCCCTTTTGCACAGTAACCCCTTGCAGGGCTTGCCTAGACAAGGGGAAGTATCTGTTTTAAATCACAGAATCCCAGCATGGTAGTGGTTGGAAGGGACCTCTGCAGATCATCTAGTCCAACCCCCCTGCTAAAGCAGGCTCACCTAGAGCAGGTTGCACAGGAGCGCATCCAGGTGGTTTTTGAAAGTCTCCAGAGAAGGAGACTCCACAAATGCTGTAACGTAGGCAGGATAAGCTGCATTTTTAACATGGACATGGATTTTTAACATGGTCAAGGTGAGCTTATAAATGCAGCTTGCCCCGACTGCTAATTTTTTATGAAATGCTTTAGTTACATCTCCTTTTGCTAACCCCTTTTTAAAATGCAGCACAAGGACCTATTCCAGTTCCTACTGAAGACAACGGAGGTTTGCCTGTTCCTGCTTCAGCAGGAGCCGGGTTGGGCCCTAATTCAGTGAAAGAGAGCACCAGCCAAAGTTTTCAGTCCATCTGGTAAGGGGTAAGGGGCTCGGTCGGGCTAGGCTAGATGGAAAGGACAGGCAAACAGTGAGAGAAATGGTGCCCTGAAGGGAGGAGGGCATCGTGCAAATGTGCATGTCTGCGTGAGCATGAGGATGAGGGAGTGAGGAGCTGATGTGGCACATACCTGTCCTGCCCAGGACAAGGAGACAGCGAGCCCACGCAGCATGGGGGATGGCACACCATCCTTTTCTCGTGTGCGAGGGTCTGGGGGTTGCCTGCCAACGCAGAGCTGGGAGACGAGGGTTTAGAAACACACAACCCCGACGTGGTGGCCAAGTGCAAATCTGTGTGCTTCAGGGAGATGAAGGCTTTGGTGACTAAATGGTGATGAAGGCTGAGTCTCTGCTGTCTTTGCAAAGCTTCCTCCAAATACTCTGTACTGGGACCAAGAACTAGAAAGGTAGATTTTATTAGATTTGGGGTTGGTTTTTTTTTTTCTTTCTTACTATGGTGCTGATGTATATGTAATGTTAAAAAAAGAAAAGTTATTTGTAAATATGTTTTTACAATTCTACAGATATCACTGGGTCTACTATCTGTAAAATATATACATATAAAATATATATATATACTGTTTGTTTAAAATAGAGTATTTTTATTTCATTCCTTAACTCATCCTTACTGCAGTGGTATTGCACTTCAGATGACGTCTAATTACTAATTTGTACTGTATCCCTGACAGCAACTTGCTCCATTTTATTCAGATTTTTCTAGTTTTCTGTTTTTACTTTGTACATTAAGCATTGCTTATTTCCTTTTAAGACCTGTACAGAGCTCTGAAAATGTAGAAAAAGACCTGATGTTAACATACCACTTTTAAAGAAAAACAAAACAAAAGAAAAAAAAAAACCCAAACAACAAATAAAAGATGGTTATCTGAGTCATACACCAAGCTGGTTTATAGGATCATCTCTCGTCCCACTCCTGCGCCTCAGTGGGTGACCTTCCGGGGGGGAAAGGGACACCGGTTGCAGGCTGGCCTGGTTTTGATCCCTGAGGTTTCTGCATGGCTGCATCACCGCACCCTGAGGAGCTGCCCTTGCCCAGCCGGAGTCGGGGCGTTACAGGTCGGGTGTAGCCTGTGCCAGGCCACCCCTCTTGCCGCGGGCTTGTTCAGCAGCTGGTAAGCCCTCTGCACCCCGGTTAGCCCCACCAGGCATAGCTGAGCATCCATAGGTTGCTGTGATGAGCTGTCGGGCAGGCAGTGCTTCATCGGGTGGCTGCCTTGCTTTGAGGTCATGATGTCCCTTTCTCAGAGCAAGGTGAGCTATCAAAACTGCATGTGCTCTGAGGCGAGGTCTGCACACAGGCAGTTCTGTGGGGGGCTGGTCCATAATTAGGCCTGTCAGAGGTGGCAGCTCTAAACTTTTGCATTTATTCAATGTAGGAAGCAAAAGTAGGGAGCAGGGAAGTGCCCTCAGGAGAGGACACAAGATGGAGAGTCCAGGATGTAGGAGTCCTGTGGCTGAGATCTGGAGAGGAGAGGTGGGGGGGAAGAAAGGAGATATGGGGTTAGGCATAGAAGCTGGAAAGAAGAGATGGAGAAACTAGGCAAGCGTGAAGATGCATGCTTAGAATAGTTCCCTACCATCTACTACTACCATGTGGGAATTGTGTTGTCAGAAGCCTTTTGCAAAGTGTGTAATTTCTCCATGTTTCCAGCCTACCAAGGACTCGGGGGGGATCAGACACTGGACCTCTGTTTGCATGGCTTGCTGTTCAGGATGTCTGTGTGGCTTGGATCCACATACAACCTTTAAGGTGAGGTTCTTCTTCTCTCCTTAATGTCGGTCCTTTAACATGCTAAATACGGATAAAAGGGCACAAAGAAAGAGACTGGCCCAGATCAGCAGCTTGCCAGAGTTACTCCTCAGCATGTGCTGGCAGAGGGCTTGCTGAGGAAGGATGCTTTCAACCAAGAGGCCCCTAGGTACTGACTGGCTTTGAAGCTGCAGCGGGGACCATTGTCATTTCTGATCGTGACTGACAGATGAACATTTGCATCAACTCACAGGCTGAATGTGCAGCTTGATACTGACTCTTCGATCAGCAGGCAGGAAATGGTGTTGTTCTCACTAGAATCAAACTAAGAACTGACACTGACAGCATCCATCTGTTAGAGGTGTATTTTGTTTTTAATGACAGATGAGTCTGTCTTTCAACACTTCTTCATCATAGACATTCTATCCTGGCTTACTGGGGAAGATGCAGTGACTCAGAAGACAGGTGGCATCCTCAACTCTAGGCCTACTTCTGCCCTCTTGTTAGCTGGTGCAGCTTCTGAATGTTAGATTCATGCTTATCCCCTGGCACCCTGGCTTTGTGCTGTTTGCAGCCTCACACCCACATTTTTTGACATGTGAATTGGTCCCTTTGCAAGAGCGGTTTATTCCTTGCTATGGAGCAGATGGAGCATGGGAAGCTGTCTGTAAATACGCCAGACCACTACAGCAGGTAAGCTTGGAATGGAATAATTTCAGACGCGAAGACTTATTTGTACACAGTTAATGACCTTTGGGCCTCTCTCCTGTGTATTTCAAGCCTGTTACGTAGTTTAGACCTTAGTTTGGTTTTGATTCTGGTGGCAGCACTTCCCGCTGCCCATGACTGAAGGCACCATTGGCAGGTGGGTGGGTGGATTTTCTTTCAGCCCACAGAAGACAAGTTAGTGGAAGAATTTCCAGTGATTTCTGTGGTTGCTAAGTCTGGCCCTGTTGTACTTTCTCCCTGGAGAATTGCCCTTTCCACAGCTGTGTCAGCTCCAGCCTGTTCACCATGACAATCTGTCCTTTTCCCTTCAGCAGCCATTACTGGACTCAAGTCTTGCACCTTTGTCCTTGTTTCACTTTATTGTTTTAAATGCCGTTTCAGCCTTTGCCACCTGCAGGCACTAAGTTGTGTTTCTTAATCACAAGCTAACTTCCTCACGTGTCCACATTTTTCATAGGAGAAAGGTTATTCCAAACCTGTTCCGACACACAGTTATTTTGTGGTCAGGTTAACAGCCTCAGTACACTTTTTAGCATGCTCAGTATATAGACCTGACTGAACACTGCTATAAACCTGCAGTGTTTTGGGCCAAACCATGTCTCCAGAGGCATGACAAGGAAAGATGCTGCCTGCTGGCTCTAGCATGAGTATATTCAGCATTGCCTAAATGATTTGAATTATCAGGAGCTGGCAAAATAGGCATGGCCTTGCTTCTCTGTTCTTCTGCGTAGTTTAAATTGATCATGAGGATACTTTGAGCTCACAGTGGTAAGCTGTGACTTCTCCCCCCTTTTAGCAGAAAACTGTTTTCATAGTCAGTTTACTTTTCGTCGTCGTTTTATGATTCCCAGAGCTGTGGCCATACTGGGATGTGTGTCTAGTCTTTCCCACAGCCCAGCCATCTGTACCTTGGTGGGAGGCAATGCAGTAGACCCGATTGTTAGATGAGCCTCTGTGCCGCCTTTTTGTCTCGGCTGACTCTCCTTCTCACAAGTGCTGGGTTGCGGGTACAGCCTGTCTTCAAGAGACTTGGCGTGACAAGGAGGACCCCACTTCTACAAGAAGAGCTGGTTGAACTGTGAATGTGAGTATAAAATCAAAGGCCTTCATGCTTAGGGTTAAGCGGAGCTTTAAATGTCTTCCTGAAGAAAGCAATGTTTCCATATATGCTTAAACAGCCTCCTGCAGTGGGATCGGATATACGCCAAAACGGGGACCTGACAGCAGCATAGTGCATCAAAGTGTGCGTTGACGTTTGTGCAGAAGGGATGGCACTGCTGGGGGAAGCAAAGAGGGGTGAGGGAAGACAGCAGGGGCATTGCCAAAGCTGAAGGACATTGAGTAAGATGGGCTGGTGCTTGCAGTGCCAGTTGCAACTAAATTACTTAGTGAATTAATGGATTTAATTTTATGTAATTTGTTTAGAATTTACAGTACTGTGCAGGAAATCAGAATGTTTAATTGCAAATGCAGATATGACATGACATTCTGTCTTACCAACTCTTTTTCAAGAGTGCAGGGAAAGGAGAAAGCATAAACAGCTCAGGAAAACCATGCATTTTACATTGTGATGGGCTGTTAGTAAAGAGCTCTGATGCCTTATTCACATGCACCTTGTCTTTTTGGTGTTCAGGGAATTATCCATGTTAGTTATTTATTTATTTTTAAAAACCCAAACAGTCTTCAGAACAATTTACGTAGTTTCTTCATAATGTTGAAGTCCAGGTATTCATCCAGAAAGTTGTTGACGATCCCAGCTGCACCCAGGGTTATCAAGCACATTAGAATTATAAAAGTCAAATAAAAACCTGTTAACCTAGAAGTGGAAAGCAGAAAAATCCTATTAGCAGCTGTACCTGTGTTTGCAGGGAAACTGCTTGTTCACACTAGTTAAGAAGAGGTGTGTAGAATCAGAAAGGGCGTTGGGGTGTTTTGGTAATTAACCATTCCCACACGTGACTTTTGCTAGGGAGAAGAGAGATTCCCAATATCCTTTCTATAGGAAAACTCACCCCGGTGTTTGTTAGGAACTTGCTCCAGGATGAAGGTACCCCATCCCATGACATGAAGATCTGTAGGTAAAGCTACAGACAAGCTTGCGCACCTTACTGCAACTCTAGGAGTGTGGGAGAGCAGCCTTCAGGGCTGAAAGAGAGATACACATCTCTTACATCCATATCTGTTGGTGAGATACTCTTCAGTGAGCTGGGAGGTCTGCTGCTGGTTATCACTTAGACTTGGAGGTGGGTTTTGGACTGGAAGGGAAGAATGTTGATCCTAAAAATTCAGCAATTAGGGCACTTTCTGGGAGAGGGTCAGGTTATATTATTTATACAAAATAGAAAGCTCCCACAGAAGAGTCTGGAAAAGCCCTTCACCTGTGGAACACAGAGCTCACGTTTTGGCCACATGGGAGCAAGGAGCTTCCCCTCCATGCATGCTCACCTGGGGCTGTTCTCAATTGCCTTGGTGCAGACTCTGGTCTGATAGGCATATTCTGGGAGTTGCTGCTGGGTTGGCCTCTGCTGGCAAAGCAATGAAATGTCTCTTTGGAGAATCCGATCATGTTAGTATTGGAGAGAGGTCTGAGGAGCTTGTCAGCCTTCGACTCATAGCTAGCTATCCCCAAAGAAGCTGAAGGGGTTAGGTGCTTCAGTGCCACTGAGGGTGTTGTAACTACAACACTTGGAGACTACAGCTTTGGAGCTGGGCTGTGGGGGCCTGAGGATCTCACTGGTGCCTAAAGACTTAATATAAATAGCCTTTCTGGGCATGCCACATCTAGACATGGATTTGAAACTGGTGAAGTATGAGTTTCTCTCAGCCTCAAGAGAGCATGAAAAAAGTCTTTAGCTTAGCCCTTTACGTATCTGCCAGAGCCAGCTGAAGGGAAGGGTAAAAGATACAGCTCACTTGCAAAGGCCTCTCCATCACAGAAACCAAGTAGAAGGTGCACATTCCTGTCATATTCTTTAAAAGTCCAACCTTGGCAAACCTGAACTGAAATTAGAGTCTCACCAGAGTGTAAAGATCTGTCTAATAGTGAAGCCAGGCACCGTTCTTAGGCTTCTATGAGAGGCTGAATCTATTGGTCTGAGAGTATTGAAGTAAAGCATAGGAAAGATTTGAACAAAGGACTTTTTAGTTTGTTGATTAAAAAAACATCCATTATGTTCTGCTTGTTCCTTTATTTACACAGTTTTGCTCCTCAAACTTCCGTAATAGTTGCTAGTTTTCTGGCTGGTGTTCATTGCGTCATTTGAATTATTGCAGCTCGTACTGGGAGATAAAAAATTATCTCTGCATTTTTGCCCTGGGAAACACAGCTGAAGTGCTGAGGCCTGAGTTGTGGGGCGCAAGTTGGAGTTGACCTGTGGGTGAGTCACGACCTAGCAGAATGTTTTGGTTTTCTTATTGGCTTCATGTTCCAGAGGCAGAACCTGGCCACCTGTGTCTCTGTGGCTCCACCCTCACCCAGGTGGTCGTGGTTGGGGTGGTGGGCGAGACCAGGGCTACTTTAACCAGGAGCCAATCAGTCAGAGGAGTTTCCTGTTGGGTGTTTTTTCTGCTGGGGCTGGTTGCATCTTGCTGAACTCTCTTTGTGGTGTCCTTCCATGTGAAGGGCCACTGAGGGAGCCATCTCTGTCCATTGTGTCCAGCAGGTGCTGCTGGCACCACA